>WBNO01005504.1:86547-122042 GCA_013400575.1 Peucedramus taeniatus | reverse complement strand
CCGTCATCCCTCTCAATATCTCTGGGGGGGACAGCTTCAAGAGACCCCCCTTCCAGCCCCAAGGCCATCCCTGAGGATGGAGGAAAGACTGAGATCCCATGCCAGGTTTGAGAGCCCCTGGGGCTGATATTTGCCTAGGATAGGTCCCTGTCCTTCGGTCTAATCCTTCCTCTCTTCCAGCTTCAGGGGTAAAAAATCAAAGTGGGAAAACAGGAGCGTGTCTGACATTGTTCCCTCTGTCACAGGCAAAGGCAAAGCCAAAGCAGCCGTGAAAAATCATCAACAATTGGTTTTGGCAAGAAGAGGCAAACCAGAGCTTTCCATGAATTTTTTTTTTCTTTTTGCTAGAAAGGTTGCTTTTCTTCCAGAGAGAGCTTGAAGGATGGCTTCTCGCCAGCATCATCCCAAAGCCATCTCCCTGGGACAGTGAAAACCTGGCCCAGATTTAGGAAAACCCAAAGTCACAGGATCAGGCTCCCACATCCCTGGGGTCTGCACCCCTTTGTGCCCCATGACTTGGAGCTGCCATGGAGGTTTTGCTGCTGCAGGCACAGCTTGAGGTGTGGTGGGGTCAGACTGAGGCATCTCCCTGAGGATTTGGGATTCCCCAAATCCCTGGTGGTGGCGGGGGTGTCCCACACCCTGCAAGGGTGAGTTTCATCCCTCTGGATCCTGCCGTGGCCAAGGGACATCCTGAGAGGGGCTACTGCCCCCCCGGGCTGCCCCAGCCACAGCTTTGCCATGTCCTGAGCACCCCCGGGGGTAAAAGCTTATGGGGGGGACAAACCCCAGAGCCAACAGCAGGCAGGGAGCCCCAGGTGCCTCTGTGCACCCCCAAACACCTTTGTGCACTCTGGGTAACCCCTCAGGCACAAGCAGCCCAGGATTGCCCCAAAGCACCCCCTGTGCCCCCCCAGCCCAAAGCCCAGGGGTGCCTCTGACCCTGCTGCAGGATCAGGCCCATCCCAGGCTGCAGCAAACTGGGGTGTGCCCTGTGTGGGGAATGGAATTAGCTTGTGCCTGGGGTCTTCCCTCGCTGAAATCATTGTCCTAAGCTGGAGCTGCTGGGCTGCTGCCTGTTCCTTCCACCGTGGGGGCCAGAGGCAGCTCAGCCCCCCCCAAAAAACACATTCCCTGGCAGCCTCTCTGCCCCCGGGGTGAGGGCTGCAGGAGCAAACACCCCCCAGACACACACACACACTGTTTCCTTGGAGTGTTTTGCAAGGCTGGGAGTGGGGTGACTTTGCTGGGGGTGTCTGCAAAGCTGGGCATTGGGTGGGCACCCTCCTGGAGCTGCAGCGAGTTGGGGGTGCAGGGGCGCCCCGGGACGGGCAGAGAGGGAGTTTCGGTGCATCTGCGCAGAAATGAAAAAGAAATCAAGAAGGAGAAAACGAAGAAGAGGAAAAGGCGATGTTTGGGGGCAAAAAAAAGGGTTAAAACAGTGCAGAGGAGGAGAGGTGAAGGCCGAGGGCTGGCGGAAAGGGGGAGAGGCGGGGAGAGGNGGATGTGCCACACACCTCCCTGGGAAGTGGGGCAGCCCCTGGGTGACCCGGAGGGGATGGGCTTGGGCAGTGGGGGGCAATCCTGCTGATGGGGTGAGGCTGGGGAGGGTTTTGGGCTGCCCTCGGCTCCAGCGTCCGTTCAGTCTCATATTCCCCGCAGCTTTTTGACGGAGCAGGGAGACCCCTGTGCAGGGCAGGGGAGGAGGAGGGGGTACCCCAATGCTTGTACCCCTCTTTCCACCGTCCCCCACAGGGACCCTCGCTGCAGCAAAGCCTTCCTGCGCAAGGATGCCGGGCTCACACCGCGCTTTGCAGCCGGGGCTGCCCCCACCCTGCCGGGGGTCCCCCTGTCCCCAGGGCTGGCAGCGCCCCACACGCACCAGGGGCCCCTTCCTGTGTTTGTCAAGACGCCGTGAGTCAGGCGTCTGGTTTTCGGTTTAAGCCAATATTTACCAGCCGAGAGCTGCCAAAATAAAGCCGCGGCTTCACCAGTAAATATAGGGCTGAGATGGGGCGGGGGGAGGGGAAGGGGATTTATGCGACCCCCACCTCAGCACAGCCACCCCCTTCCCACCTCTCTGGTGCCCCCATCGTCCTTCTGCCAGGGTAGGGACACCACAAAAACGGGGACACCACAGAACCCCCATCAAGCACGCCGGAGGTTAGCCCTGCCTGCCCCGACCCAAACATCATTCCCCCCTTCCAGGGGGACCCCCACTGCAGGACTCGAGGAGTGGCAGAGCCGGGGGCATTTCAGGGACCCCCAAGGCTGCGCTGCCCCTGGGTTGGGGGTCCCTGCCGGGCTGGGGTCCCCGGGCCATGGGCACGGTGCCGCTGCCCTCTGCCGGTCCCGGCGCGCCCGGGGCTGGGCGTTGTTCACATCCTGCCCCTGCCGAGAGCACAGAGCCCGCCCGGCTCCCCGGAGCGTGTCCCAGGAAATGCCAGCCTCTCCGGGAGCTCCCGCTGCTGTGGGGCTGGGCACCCCGCTCAGATGGGGAGCTCAGGGACAGAGCCTGTGTCCCCGTGTCCCCTCCCCTCGAGGTGCCTGGGGCTGGCTGGCTGCTGCAGGAGAGGGGCTGCTGTCCCCGTGCCTGTCCCCATCTAACCCTTACCCCACACCCCATCCTGCACCGGTGAGGACATTGATTGGTGGCCTCTTGCCAGGACCACCACAACAATGAGAACAAGACACTCCAGATTTTAACCACCCGCCACAAGTTTAAAACTAAAATCCAGCTCAGAATTTTCTCCTCTTGCAGCCCCTCTGAGCCAGACTGGCAGGGGCCAGCAGGTCCCCATATTGCCCCCCGTGCTCCCCTTCCCCCGAGCTGTGCCACCCTCCCAGATGTGTCCCTGGTGTTTCTGCAGGTGCAGATCCTCAAGCTGCCAGTCAAAAGTTTCCTGCAGCACCTCCTCAGCTGCCAGGGGCTGCCCCCAGCCTTTGTGGCCTCCCCATCTGGTGCAGAGCCCTGGGGGCAGTGGGGAGTGGCACTGTGGGTGCCTGGTTCTTGCTGCGCCCCGGGGATAGAAAAACATGGGGTGAAGCCAAGAACACCCTCTCTGCTGATCCCCTCATCTTCTGCTGCTTCCACAGCTCTGCCAGACAGGTGCCTCCTCTTCCTCACCCTGCTGTGGTAACATCTGTGCCACAACAGGAAATAAACCAAGGCAAGCACAACCCAAGCTGCTCCCTCAGATCCTGGGGCTGCTGCATCTTCCCCTTCCCTGCATCACTTTTTTAAAACTCCCCTTGAGCAGAGCTCAGCCCACGGCTTGCTGCTGGCCCAGCCCAGACTGTTGTGTGATTGCACATACATACAGGTAAAGCCATCATGTCCAGGTGGCTTCTTCCAGGACCTGCTGTCCCTGTCCTGGGCCAGGGAGCTGGCGTGAGTGAAAACCCCACCTTGAAGCTTGGCAGAAGCTGCTCTTTACTCAAATTCTCCCACAGCCAGACCCTGGAGGAATCCCTGGAGAAGGGGAAAGACAGGGTGGCAGGGGCAGCACAGAGGGGCACAGGGGGGGCTCTTTCTTCACCGCCTGTTGGACTCCTGGGGGTCCTTGCAGACGCCAAAGTTGCTGTTGGTGATGGAGCCCACGATGGTTTTATTGGCATCACAGGTCAGGCCGCTCTCACAGGGACACTTGTAGTAGACCCCATAGATGCTCTGCAGGGAACAAGGACTCTGTGCAGTGTGGGGGACATGCCCCATCCCTGCCCAGCCCTGGAAGCAGGGAAACACCCACCTTTGGAGAGCACTCCTGGGTCTCAGCTGCCTTGGGAGCACATCGGGCCAGGCTGAGGCCGCTGGTCCGGTGGCAGCAGCCGCTCTTGCACTGGGCACTCTGCAGGCACAGCTCCCCGATATCCTGCAGCACAAGGCAGGGCCTGAGCACTGAGTCCCTCTCTGTTCCCCTTTAATCTCACCCCAGCTGTCAGCCCAGGGGGTTTGGGTGGGTGTTGAACACCAGCTCTGCCTTTTGGCTGAGGCTCAGCACCACTGTCCCCATGCCCCAACCTCCCACTCTGCAGCATTTCCTCAGTCTGGCCCAAAATACCACCCTAAGTGTTTTTTTGCTGGACTCACAGGAGGGCTGAGACACCACAGAGAAAGCATTTTCCCTCCCCAGGCTCTGTGAACCATCCAGGGTGGGGGTCCTGGCTGGCTCAAGCAGCTGAGAGCTTGTCTGAACCACTTTCTGTGTTCCCTATCCCTTTGTAGAGCTGATTGCCCAGGCTCCAAGTTCTCTCACAACACCAGAAAACTCCACAGATGCCTCCAACCCTCTGTGCTTGTCCCTTGCAGCAGTGGGACCATCCTGTGCCAAGGACAGGGCTGCTCTCCCCTTACCAGGTTGAAGATGAGCCCTCGCTCCTGCTGTGCCAGCAGGGCTGGGGCCAGGAGCAGCAGGGCCAGGAGCAGGCAGGCAGGCAGCACCTTGGCCATGGTGGGCTTGGTGTGGCTCTGCCACGGGGCCAGCAGGTGTTTTATAGCCACTGTGTCCATCAGCTGATGTGGCTGCTCCTATCACACCCCAGCTCGTGGCATTGGGACACTGCTGCACTGCCCAGGGCAACGACCCAGCGATGTCTGGGCAGCCAGGGCTCCCAGCTCCTGTTCCCAGGTGACTGTCCCCACTGGCCACGTCCACCTGCCCTTTAGTAGCTCCTTTGGCCAAAGGGAACACAAAATAATGGCACTTCTGTGCTTCTTCCTCCTGTGCTTCCTGCTGGCAGCAGTGGGCTGTGGATCTGGAGCTCTCTGGGGTGCCCTCCTTGCTGGGTGCTGCTGATGGCTCATGGGCAAAGGGAGGGCTGGCTGCCACGGCAGGAGCTCTGCCCCATGGGAAAGCCACCAGATCCTCCACCTCTCAAATGGAACCATGGGCACCAAGAAACCTGCTGGAGAAAGTTCATATTGTGCAGGCTAGCACAGCCCCCTGCAAGGATCCAGAGCCCACCAAGGTCCCCAGCCCAAGGGCCAGCATTTCAGCCTGCCCTGCCAAATATTTGCTCTGTGTTTCAGTGCTGGGGGGGGGGGGGGGGGGGGCTGATGAAAGGAAAACAACCCTGGGAATGACACAGATTTTCATGCCCACAGTGGCTTGGCTGTTCTTGGACATGATTAATGGCCACATAGCCCTGGACTTTGACAGCCACAGGAGTGATGCTGAGGCTGGCACTGGCTGCAGGGTGACTGTCACACTGCCATGTGGCACCGGTCCCCAGGACAGGAGCTGAACCTGTGTGGTCACTCAGGATGCAGGGCAGATGTGGCTCCTGGAGAGAGGTCCCAAGGTGGCTACAAGTGCCTGCAGCCCTCCAGAGCTGCCCATTCTCCTCTGGTAGCAGAACATGGGCCTGGGCAGAGACCTGGCTGACACTCCAGTGTGTCCTGCTGGCAGGATGAGCCATCTCCCTTTCTGCAGTGGAGCTGTGGGGATGTCCCCTCCTTGCCTGCAGCCCCCACCCCACTGATGCAGCAGCCTTTGTGCTCCCTACCTGTGTAGGAAGACCCTGGTGACAGGGGCTGGGAGGGCAGAGGGGGGCAGCCAAGGGGACACAGAATTTGGGACACATCACAGGGCACACAGCAGAGCCCGGTGAAATCCTGGAGGTCATGGCACAGCCCCTGGCACATTCTGGGGGTCAAGACACATCCTGGGTCTCATCCCAACACGCATCCCGGGGCGTGTGGCACATCCTGGGTCACACCCAGGGGTGCAGGGTGCAGCCCAGGCACATCCTGACACACATCCCGGGTGTGCAGGGCACAGCCCAGGGCGTTACTGGGGGCACAGCAGGGCACAGAGTGCAGCCCTGAGTGCACTGCAGGGCACAGAGTGCAGCCCTGAGTGCACTGCAGGGCACAGGGGCGCTGCGGGGCACAGCCCGGGGGCACTGGGCGCATCCCAGGACAGACCATGGGGTGCACACTGGGCATATTTGGGTTATCCCAGGGTGCATCTTAGGGCGCAGGAAGGAGGCGAAGGGTGCATCCCGAGAGAGCATCCCAGGCACGCAGGGCGCATCCTCGGGGCTCGTCCAGGGAGCGCCCCGGGAGCGCNACCGGAGCCTCCCGCCGCCCCCGCCGAACCGGGCGGGGCCGGAGCGGGGCCGGGGCCGGGAGCGGGAACGGGAACGAAAACGGGGCCGGGAACGGGAACGGGAACGAAAACGGGGCCGCTGTCCCCGCCATGTCCAAGCTGCTGCCGGCGCAGGAGGCGGCCCGGATCTACCACACCAACTATGTGCGGAACGCGCGGGCCATGGGGGTGCTCTGGGCCCTCTTCACGCTCTGCTTCTCCATCCTGATGGTGGTGACCTTCATCCAGCCTTACTGGATCGGCGACAGCATCGACACGCCGCAGGCCGGCTACTTCGGCCTCTTCTCCTACTGCATCGGCAACGCGCTCACCGGTGAGCTTATCTGCAAGGGCAGCCCCCTGGACTTCGGCACCATCCCCTCCAGTGCCTTCAAAACTGCCATGTTCTTCGTAGGCATCTCCACCTTCCTCATCATCGGCACCATCCTCTGCTTCAGCCTCTTCTTCTTCTGCAACGCGGCCACCGTGTACAAAGTCTGTGCCTGGATGCAGCTGGCAGCGGGTGAGCGGGGCTGGGGAGATGCAGGGGGAGCGGGGGGGCTGCCAAGGGCCGAGTCCTCTCCCTTCCTGCCCTCGATTCTGCTGGGGAGGGGGGTTTGGCCGGTTAGGAGACCCCAGTGTGACCTCCCTGCCATTTGCTCCCCCTTAGTGGTTACCAGTGGGGAATTTTTAGTAAAAAACTCCTTCCAGAGCAGCTGAGACGCAGCCGCATGTCGGGTGATGCTTCCTCAGCTGCTGCCAAACCTTGCGGCCCCACTTGCCTGGGGCAGCTTCTCCCATCGCCAGCGCTCCTGCTCTGCCGCAGGGAGGCTTCAGAGGATCACTTCGAGAGCACCAACCCCCCCCAGGGCACAGAGCGCTCTCCTGTGTTTGGAATCCTGCAGGAATGGAGCAGGAGACAGCGCTGAGGCTTGCTGGGCCATTGTAGTAACTCCCTGAGCTCAGGGAATAATGCACGAGGAAGATGAAACACGAGGAGGGGACTGACCGGCTGATTTGGCAGCATCACTCGCATTTTCTCACTTTGCTGCTCGTCCCCGTGGTTCTCAAGCCTTCCCCATCTCTCCCCCGAGGCACTTGAGACACCTGGTAACACAACTCCTGCGTTTGCTCGGAGCCTCAGCTGGAACCCGAGCCAGCTTTGCTGCTCCTGAATCTTTCATGTGAGCCCTGGCACACACCCCGTGGGAGGGGGCAGCGGGGTTTCTTCAGTGCCCAGCTAAAGAATCGAGCTCAAGCAAAGATTTAGATAAGAAGCTTGGGGCAGCTCAGCCTCCTGGGGAGCAGGAGCAGAGACAGGCTTTGCTCTGGTAGTTGGGGTTTTTACATTTTTTGTTGTTGCTCTGAACGGGGGAAGAGAAAATTGTCACAGGTGGTTCTGGCCAGATGGACAGGTACTGCTGCATTTTAGGAATTATTTTAAAAAATGGGCAGGCTAAGAGAGGATCCATTTCCTGGCCTTTGCTCTGAACCAGAGCACAATTTCACAGAAATTATTTCTTTCCCACTTTCCCCATTTCTCAGTTAGTTATAGGGAAGATTTGTTCTGTATGCAGTTAACCAACTGCTTTTCCATGACAAGAAATCCTCTCTGCAGACCAAGGAAGCTGCCTGCTCACCTTGCTGCCGCCTTGTCCCCAAGCCAAGGAAAAAAAACAACATTGGCAAAGGACAAGGCCACTGTCCCAGAAGGGGGTTCTGGTTTACTGAGCACCTGGTGGCAGAGAAGGAGCACAGGTGTGGGACAAAGAGCCTTTAAGGAGGCTGCAGATGTCCATGAGGGGCAGGGACAAACATCTGCTTGTCCACCACAGGGTTGTTTCTTGTGTGAGAGGAGTCAGGGACTGCCTCATGTTTGCATCAGTAAATTCCAGCATAAGAGTGGAGCATGTGAAGGGCTTTTGTTAATCATGTCCCAAAACCTTGCATATGAACTCATCCCAAGCCTGGTCATTGTCCTTGTGCAGTAAATACAATTTCTCTGAGATTTTGGGGCATGAGCTGCCTTTCAGTAACCTGCTGGCAGCAGGGATGGTGCAGCTGCCATGGCAAAGGTGAAGTGCTGGGGACCCCGTGGCCAGGCTGGAGCAGCTCCCCAGGCTGTGTGTGAGCTCTGAGAGCAGCCACAGGAGGAGCTGCTGCTGGAACCACCACAGCTGAACAAGCAGAATTAATCTGCCCGCAAAGCTGCTGCTGACAGCAGCTCCACCTTAGCAAACCCTAAGCTGGAATCAGCTGCAAGGCGCTAGGGCAGGGTCTCCATCTCACACAGACTAAACCCACTCCAGTTTTGCTTGGAGAAGGTATTTCCTTGGAGTGACAGGGCCAAGGCTCTGTGCAGAGGGAGCAGAGATGTTGCCTGGGCAACGCTGCCACAGGAGATGCTGGTGCTGCCCGTCCTTGACTCGTGGGAAGGCAGCACAGCAGATCCTGCTCCTCTCTGCCTGTGCAGCAGAGCAGAGCTGTTCTGGTTTGAGAAGCAAGACCAGCGGGACACCCCAAGTCAGATATACAATTTATTAGAAAAAGGGAAAATAAAACAAAAAGGAAACAAAATACATGCAATAAGAAAACCACTGACAAAGTCAGAATACAACCTGACACCCTATGGTGATAGCAGTCCAAGTAGAGTGGTCCCGTTGAAGTGGTGATCCTGTAACAAAAATGGGTCTGACGATCCAGCAGTAGCTCTTATCCTCTGGGAGTCCAGTAGGCAAGCGCTGCTGTGGTGTTCAGAGTCTCAGCTTATATCCAGGCTGGAGTGCTTTGTTCCCCCCTCTGGAAGGAGCATCTCACAATGGGATGGTGATAAGGCCTGATGGGCCATTAAGAGGAGATAGTCCAGGCAGGAGATATCTGTGAGTCATGGGTGAGGCATTGATGGGCCATTAACAGAAGATTTATCCCTGGTCGTGGAAGAGATAAGGGAAGCTGCCTTTGGATGGTTTCTTATCAGCTGTCTTATCAACAGAAGATCTCCCATCCCAGCTCTAAGGGATGGTAATAGAACACATTTGGTTACGTCTTGCTCTGCAGCCCATGACAAGAGCCCACGGGGATGAGCAACAACAGTGCCTTTAAGGGACAAATCTGCAGTACCTGATGTGTTTGTAGGGTGATGTTTGCTCCTCCAGCTGCTCTCTCCTCTTCAGTACTGATGCCTGGAAAATAGAATACATCTTTCTAATTGGCGTGAATATAAAAGCAAACCTTTAGTTGAAAGCTTTCAGGTGAGCAACATGGTGAAAAGTACATGTGGTACAGTAATTCTACAACTTTTATAAGGTTAGGAGATTGGTGCACTTATCATACACTGTCCAATCAAAAGGTTAGTTGGTTAGGTAATAATTCCTGAGGTCCTGACCCTCTGGAAGCAGTCCAGAGGTTTCTTTTGCCCCAATTTTGTTATGTCTAGTCCAGATTCTGGTTGGAAAACAGAGCATTCTTGAAGTTGGTTGTCTTCTTGGAATAAGACTAAACAATATTTAGGAATGCATTTATGAAGTTAGCTTATTATTCCTAACAGTAGGGATGAAAGATTAGAAAAATACTCGCCGCTTCAGCAATCTACAAAGCTACGAATTCACATAAAAAGCTAAAAATCTTAGGCATCAGCAGCAGCTCAGGAGCTCAGTGTCCCCCTGTCCCTGCAGCTACAGGGCTGATGATCGGCTGCCTGATCTACCCCGACGGCTGGGACTCGAGCGAGGTGAGGAGAATGTGCGGGGACAAAACGGACAAATACACGCTGGGCGCCTGCACCGTGCGCTGGGCTTACATCCTGTGCATCATCGGCATCCTGGACGCCCTCATCCTCTCCTTCCTGGCCTTTGTGCTGGGCAACCGGCAGGACAACCTCCTCCCCTCGGATTTCAAAGTGGAGGATAAAGGTGGGCGTGGTGGGATCGCTCCTGAACGTTCCTGCACAGCACAGGGTGATGCCTTGAGAGGCTGCCTGGAATAGAGGCCAGACAGTGTTAAAGGAATAAAGGAGGTTTGTTAAAAGGCCTTCAAGAATACACCTAGGGCAGTGCAAGAGCCCAGCTGTGGCTTCACCTCAGAGGGATTCAGTCACGAGTTTTCATATTTTTATAGGTTTTGGTCCATTTACATATTGGGGTTTTTGGGAATTGGTTATTGGGAATTGTCCAGTTACAGCTCTAGGTTATGCAGTCCCATCCTCCCAGTTTGCTCTTCTCAATTTGCTGTTGTTGGGACAGAAGCTGCAGTACCACATACTGCAGTACCACATTTGCTGTGTTGGGACACAGCTGCACTGTGTCCTTGGTTCTCAGACTAGAAAAGGATTGTTTTGTGTGACTGAACTGTGAGGAGAACTTGCTAACAATTAATGTGAAGTTCAGAGTTAAATACCAATGCAGCACAGAGTCTAGAAAATATGAAAGCTAAAACTTAAGGCATTAAGGTCATTGCTGTTGCTTGGGTGGGTGGTGGGTGGCTTCATCCCTGCCACAGTCACACACTGCTCTGTAGGGATGGAGAGCCAGCAGCAGGCAGAAAATTGATGGAGAACAAGGCAGAGCCCAAATTCACCCAGATTACATTTCCCAGGCCTGCAGGGCTTTCTCCTCATCTTGTTTTAAACTTATTCCTTTTTGAAAACAAACCTGCAAAACACACTCATCCTTTCCGTTTTACACACTAACTCTGCAATTCTCTTTTTGTTTTACAGAAGAGGGAAATGACTGACAGAGCTGAGCACCACGTAAGTGATAACCCACACAGATTTTTAATATTCCCAGCATCCACGATGTCACTGTTGCATTCTGATTACCAAAGCATTGACAGCTGATTTTGGTGCTGGAATCACATTGGTTTTATTTGTGGTTAAAGAAGAAATAGCCTTTGCTGTGCCTCCCAAAACTGGGAAAGCACAAACCCTTGCCAAGTGCAAAATAAAAGAAGAATAAAATTTGAAGTCATACTACATTTCCCAACAGCTGCCTTACTCTTTCTGTTCCCAGGGACATCCAGAGCTCATCTTCCATCAGCCCTTTTCTTTGAAGTGACTCTTCTAGGAAGCTTAAACTTACCAAATTCTGTGGATTTTCTACAGCTGTTTTCTTCACCCATGGGGCTGCTCTTGGCTCACAGCTCTTGTGGAGCTTATTTGGTGGGAAGAGCCCAAAATGGACATAAGAGTTTTTCTGAGTCCACCAGCAAGAGAGACAATTTGCTGCTTTTTGGGGGGTTTGTACACCTTCTTTCAAGGAAATTACTAATGAAATTAAAAAAAAAAAAAAAAAACAAACAAAAAAACACCACCAAAACATCAGTGTTTTGGTTTTTGTGCTCATCTCCTGAGAGCAGAGGAAACCCTCTGCCATATTCCAGCTTGCCCTTTTACTGGAAAAATACCATGATAAGCCAATTCCCAGCTGAACCATGAATCAGTGTCCTGCTCTGGGCAACAATAACCAAACACAACCACTGGAAAAGGGCACTTTCCTGGGGAAAAAAAAGAAAACCAAACAGCAAAACCAGAAACCAACGTGCTGGGCTGCAGCAGGCCTGGGACAGCACCTGCAGAGCACAGCAGATGGTGCCAGTCAGCATCAAGTCCCTGCATCACCCAATTAATCTGATTAAGCCATCATCTCCCATCCCATCCAACACCCACCCGTGGCAGCCCTTGGCATAGCCCATTTCTGCAGAAGACAAAGCAGCTATTACCTGCTCAGAGCCCCAAATCAGCCTGCATTATAATTTTCATCACTACTCGTTGTAAATTGCTGGTTCCTGCAGCACTCAATTCAGTTCAGTTCCAACAAGTACCTTCCAGTTTTATGCTTCTCTCTAAAACAGTGTTTGGGAAGGTTTTATTGAGACTCTTGGCTAGATAAGACAGCAGAGATATGACAGACTTGAAGAAAAATGTATTTTAGAATGGAAAAAATCCCAGCAGAGTTGTCCTATTTTTTACTCTTCTCCCCTTTTTAAAATGGATCACAACACCAGCAGCAAAATCTTTGCCTATCTCATTCTGGAAATCAAAACTGAGTGCTCACTAGTGAAGCAAATTCCATCCCTGAGCCCCTGACTCAGAACAGAATTACAGGGGGAATGTATGAAGACTAGGGCTCAGTTATTAAATAATCTGTTTATTGTAGGGCTTTCACAAAGGAAAAAAAAAAAAAAGACAAAGCACCCAAGTAGAAAGAATAAAAATGTATTTTCCTTCAGGTTTTAGACTGACACAGCAAGTACAAATCCTTTAGTGTGAGCACGTCACGGCAGTTTGGAAATGAACAGACCCCAAGTGAACGAGCAGACAGTACCAGACTCAATCATGAGCTGCTCCTGCAGGCCTCCAACTCACAAACTGGCTCTAGCCTTGGCTGTCATGGTAAAACAACCCCTCCTCCAGTCAGGGCTGAAGAGGGAAGGGAAGGAAGGATGGGCAGGAGCTTTCAACAGTCACAGAGTGTAGACCCCTTGTTTGAAATGTTCCTTCATCAGCCAGTCTCAGGCAGGACTGGGTGAGCTTTCAAGACCACAGGAATTGTTTGCCCTGCCAATGTATCTTCACAGTCAGTTGGAACCCAGTACTGTCTGCAGTCCTCCTGTAACAGATACAGAAGTGACCCACAACTGCTAAAATGCCAGATGAAAGGAAAAAAAAAAAACCAAAAGGTTAACTCAGCAGTTTGAAACATTTTTGGTATGTTACCTGCCTTTTTTTTTTTTTTTTTATATGCATAGAGAACCTGATCTACCACTAAAGGAACATGCAGCATGATTTGCATAAATAAGCCAAATCAGGCTCTGAACTGGAGAAACTCTGTTCAAGTGGATTAAATGACCTGGTTTGTGAGTGAATGATCCTTACAAACCACAATTCCCAAACACACACACAGAAGTGACACATAACAGTGGTCTTGGCAGCTTTGGCAATGGAAATGGTCTTGGATAGCATCTGCAGGTCTCCAGCAACTTCTATCCTCTGCAAGCCACCACAAATCCAAAGGCCCTTTTGGTCCAGAGTAAGGAAGTGACTCTGAAGTCTCAATGCTGCCAAATCTTGCTTAGAGAAGAGTGGGATGCACTGAATCTGAAACAGGATGGGCAAGTCTAGAAGAAGCCATCACAGAACTATCAAATGCCACAGTCATTTAACTTTTAATTAAAATTAATCCATTTAACCCATTATATCCAAACCCCCTCTGAGAAGTTTACATAGAAACCCCATAGAACATTTCTTACTCGGGGTAGCTCTAGAAACAGCTTCTAATCCAGTATCTATGTGGAAAAGTCTCTTCCACTTCTGCTAGCTCTCTTCTTGTGCTAATGGCCCAGAAAATAAAAGGCAGTCCCATCCTGGGAAGTTATTTCTGAAGGCCTGCACCTGAAGCAAATTAAAAGAAATCTTTACACTGGAATTTCAAGTGTTGATTTTCAAAGTCCAGGGCTGCAGCATGGCTGTGATACAGGCACTGCAACCCTTCCCTTGGAAAAAAAAGTGAATGGTCAAAAATGAAAAGTCAGAGCAGACTGCATCAGTGAAAGCCAATCTCTCATGAATACCACCTCAAGCAAGGCAAAAAAGTGCCAGTAAGGGATAAAAAACCCCCCAAAACTTATGGCTCACTATAATGTTAAGAGTTGCCTGCAATAAGGCTCTCTCTGCAGGCTGAGGGTGCACCCATCTGTTTGCTGAGGGTTGTGCGTTGTCAGTTCCAGCTTTTGCTTATTTTGCTTGTCACCTTTTAGTCACAGGCGCTGAAGTAGAAAACATCACCAAATCCAGAAGCTATTCTGACTATCAAGGGCACAGGGGAGGAGAAAAAGGTAAATGGACAGGGCACTTTGGAGGAAGAAATAAAGCATACTAAAACCTAGGTTTAAAAAGCTCTCTCAAAAGCAGCTAGAACTAAATAAATGTTTCTGACTGGAAAGCAAAGAATACAGTAGACACCTAGAGAGTGATGGAGGATTTCAAGGTCTTTGCTCTAACAAGGATCTGGCACCACCTTGATGCCAACTGTTACTTCTCACCCCATCAGTAGCTACTGGATCAACAGTGGGAAAATTGACTCCTGAGTCAGTGAGATCTTCATGGGAAGAAGGGAGAGCTGGAATTTAGCTAAGGGAGATATCCGAGCACGGGTGAGCTCACATCTGTCACACATGGTGCTTAACAGTGAGGAGATTGAGGGAAAATCTCTTATTCTAGTCAATTATAGTCTTTGGTGAAGCCCAATCAAGGCAAAAACACAGATGATGCCCACTGGCTGAGGAGAGTCCCCATTAAGTCACACAAACAAACTCAGCAGAACAGGTTAGATTTATCTAAAATCTTGGAAGCCTTGAAGGAAGAACTCCACACTGAAAGTGAACAAGGAGAAAAATGGATCTGGGAAAGGGCAGCTGGGTGTGTAGGCTATGCTGTAAACCAGAGTTTAACGTTGTGGCATTGCTTGGAAGCTTCTAGGAGTTAAGCCAGGGGTGCCTGAGACATTCTGCTGCTGTAGCTCGTTTCTCTGGGATCAGCTCCAGCATAGGGAGTAAGAAGTCTGTGAATGCAGCTGCCTCATCTTGGGACCACTCGTATTTTTCCACCAACACTTCAAAAAGGCCCCAGGGCTTCAGTTTGGTGATGTGCTTCAGATCACCTGAAAACCCAAGACAAATGGTTTAAGTGCAAGATATAGGAACAGAGCAGCTCAGTAAAATTGGCTAAACAGCTAAACATGACAGGGTGAACTCAGAGACTCTCCTAAGGGAGCACAAACTGCTAGGGCATGCTGAAGGGAGAAGTCAATTATATTAAACCCCCTTTTCTATCTGTTCTAGAAGCCTGTTGTACAAATGTACTTCCTCAAAGGGTTCTTTTTTCATATCCTGCTATTTCAGATCCCCTACCAGCAAATATTAACTTCATTAAATCACCAATTATGCTGCTTGACATGACAGATAAACTGTCCCACTGACTCTGGAATATATGCAATGCATGGAGCACTGTTTGAGAAAGCAATACACTACTAATAAAAAAGGGCTTGTTTTTATAAATAGAATTATTAAACTAGGTCAAAGCCTAATTTCTTGACTCTATACATTTCTGGGGTACTCAGGACTTTATGATAATGTTCTGAGCTCTGAGCAACATGGCTCATGATGCCAGGCACTATTTAAGGTGCCTCACATTCAGCTGCAGCTTTACTGATAAAGCATTTCATAAAACAAAGGAAAGACTTAAAGATGCCATCTTTGCTGGCATCTATTTCTAACAGGCATTTCCAGCAACACACTCCTGTGTATTTGGAGTATGAGTATCCCAAGGGATGAGGGGATAAAGTGATACTTGCTTTGTTTCATTTTACCTTTTTTGGTGAAAAACTCCTTGGAATATTTTCCTGCCAAAATGAGCTTGCGAGGTATTTTCCCCAGAAGTTCTATGATCAATGCAATATGATCTGCATGTGAAAAATAAAAAATACAAAAAAGACAATGAGATTCATCCATACAAAACCTCTCTATGCTAGTTTCATGCTCTGGAATATAAGGATAAAGACACCATCCCTTAAAAATTACTTTGGAGACCCACCTGAAACCAGGTTACACTAAGCAACAACAAAGACAAGAAGCAAGGGGAAAACAAATATGGACAATCTGAGGCAAAATCAGTTTGAGACACAAGGTAGAGAATCCAGCAGCAAGAGGAATGCAAAACACCAGAACAAGAGCATGGACTTCATTGCACAGTGTTTTACTGCAGAGGCTTGAGCACAGTTGCTGCTGATTTGGGTAAATAATCTCTTTGCAAGAAGCTTTTGCATTGCTGATTTGTAAGACAAGGCTCATTTTGAAGAGGCAACCATTGGATTTCAAGCCCCACTTTAAAAAGGAAAAACTGAGACAAACAGACCTTCATCTCGTGAGTAATCTTCCCCAGAGTGAGGCTCGAACAGATAGTCCCCTGTTGCCAACTCAAAGGCCTAAACAAACAGAAATGAGCACATTAAATCACTTCAAAACACTCTAAGATGTGCTGCAGGTTGACTCTGCAAATCTCTGTGGGCCAGAAGCAAAGCAGTGGGAAAGAATAACCTGCAAAATTACAGTAAACAGCTATAATCCTAAATACTCCATTACAGCCTAAAATGTGCAGTGACTTTGCAATGCTTTAAAGACTGCATTAAAAGCATCATAGGCACACCTGGTATGAATTTTGGGTGCAGGACCACCAGTTAACCACAAAGTTAAGGTATTTCACATGCTTAGCTTTCCTCTTCAGAGTTTTGCAAAAATAACACCATGTCCAAACTATAGTTTTTGGGGTCGGTTATTCTTAGTTTGTTTTGTTTTGCTTGGGTTTTTTTGAGAGAGAAAGAAAGATTCTTCCCTTTCCCCAATTTTCCCATGTTTTTCAAACAGTTAATCTCTGAACATCTGTCTGTAGAGATGAAAACACGTTTTAAATGAGAAAAACATCTGCACTCATTTCAACTCACCACTCCTAAATTCTGTAACACATTCAACCCGTATGTATTCACTTGTACTCAGAACACTGCCCCTGACCTTCTGTATTCTCAGTTTTCTTTAAGAACTGCTGGTGCCAAACAATGGAATCAGGCACACTGTGTAATTCTGGCCACATGCTCTGCAGAGAAAACATGACCCTTCTGCATTTCCTTTTACCACATTCATCAAAATCCCAGCTTGTTTTCCATGACAGCAAAAATGTCTATTTTCCAAGCTTAAATTATAAAACCCAAGCTTTGATTTGTAGAAGACACAGCATGGAGACACTGAAGAGGCACATGCAGTAACTGGCTTGACTGATTGTTTTTCATTGTCATATTCTACATTTGCCAGCTGTTAAAGGAACAGCTTCAGCCTCATCTCAGCATTACTCAGACTAAACATCGATTCCAAACCTGCAGAGGATGATTAAAATTAGAAATGCTACTGAAGGCACTTGTGAAACAGTGCTAGATGCAGCAGAAGGTTTTTTTTTAATATAAAAAGACATTGTGTTCAGAATTGCCTGGTTGTCCTGTTTTTCCAGAAAGTAGGATGGCAAAGTACAATCATATTTGAAAATCTGCTGATGCTGGACAACAAAACTTCCAAAAGGAAAGCCACATGTGGAGAAAAAAAGATAAATTTACAAAACAACTCTGGTGTGGAAACCTATTATTCAGCAAGTCTGGAAGTTGACTGAACACTTGTAAGGGATTTTTGCCAGTCCCTCAGCAGCTCAGAGGGCAGAGCACAGAGGAGGAACATCCCCAGCTGGCAGAACTCACCATGCAGGCTGTGCTCCAGATGTCAGCAGGGGTGTTGTACCCTGACCCTATCAGCACCTCCAGGGAGCGGTACTGCCTTGTCTGGATGTCCTCAGTGAAATGCTTGTGCTAAAGAGAAGAAATGTTTTACTAAACAGCTCAAGACTGCTTAGAAGAGCAGAATCAACAACCTGGAAGGCTAGAGTAGATCAAAGCTCATTACCATTACATTTCAGCTGCATTTTACATCCTCATTAACTATTTCCTTATATTCCTGTAAGTGCTGTTAAAATGCTGTACATGAGATACTCCTCCTCAAGTGAAACAGTCCAGTAATTTAGAGGAAAGCAAGCCACAAAAACAGAATAATGGAAGACTACAGCATCTCCTACCCAGTCCTGGCAGACTGGCCATGGTCCTGCTACCTTAAAACAGATAAGCAACACCAACGTGAGAAATCACCTCGCTAGGCTCTGCAAGCCTGACTTCAATTCTGAGTTGAGACTCATCTCTCCCAACAGATCTGAAGTGATTTGCCATTTTAGAAGCCAAGTAAAAAGAGATATTTCTCCTATTTGAAATGTCAAACATTTGAAAGCAGCACAGCACCACCATCAAAGAATAAAACTTGGGAGTTTTGTTGTGCGAGTCTCTTTCATGTGCTTGTGAAGGCACTGCAATGGTCTGACAAGCTACAGAACCAGCACATCAGAGCAATTGTTTGCAACTTAGTAGCTCTCCTGGAGACTGAGAAATTCCTTCAGCAGTTACACAAGAGCAGATTTCTACACCCTGTGTGTGACATAGCTCACAGCCCTGTAAGAAGTAACCAGATGCCAGTGAGGCACCCAAAGCATGGACTGAAAATCTTGTGTTTAGAGGACCATTTCTTTTTTTGTGTCCCTGCTTTCCCCTCTTTTTCCCCTGCCATAACATCAAACTGTCACTGCTTTCACAGCCAGGTCTAAGGATGCATTTTACAAATTATTTTCCATCTTGGCAAACTGACTGGATCAGCAGCTTTAAAAAGTCAATGTGCAAAGACTGAACTTACCACCCAGCAGGCGTTTCCTAGGTCAGCTATCTTCACTTTGAGCTTATCTGCATTCTTGGGCTCAAGAGGATTAAGAAGGAAATTCCCAGCAGCTGATTTTCCTAGAGGCAATGTGTACAACAGCTGATTAAAGCTACATAGGCAGTGTCACCATCTGTCACCCAAATCCTATCAACCTCTCCCCAGCCAGGAAGTTTTTCTGATGGATCAGAACTGTTCTCTCCCTGATGCTTGGGTATAAAAATGAGCATCACTCTGCACTATCAACAACATCATTAAGACCCAACTGGTGTTATTAAGCAGAAGGATAAATAAGCATATGCAACAGTGACTTTCCCAGCATTTTTTACACAGCCTGTCTATATTTTTAAAAAAACCCTGTCGAAATAAGGGCATTGCCAGAAACAAAACAAACCTCATAACCCCCTTAAGCCTTCCTAAATTTTTGAAGGAAGAGTCCCCATGTTACAGCATCCTTCTGACATACCCACCACTTACTGCTGCAACACAATTACAAGAGCTAAAGGATATATTGGGAAAATTGAGTAACACAATGGAGAGCAAAAGTATTAAGTCACTAAATGACATCCAGCTGTACCTCTAAACCTAAAATTTGGGAGAGTTTGAAGCTGTAAATTTGGGAGGGGGCCATGAGAAGCAGATGTCAGTAACCTAGCAGAGGCATCCAGCAAAGTAGAGTTCAAGTTTCAAAATCTAAATTTCTCTTGTTACTTTTCATCCATCTAATCCCCTAGTGGTACTCTGGGAAGAAAATGCTAGAATACTTTTTTTTAGTAAGTACAAATTTTAGTTTTACCCTCCTTCTCCAAGCAGATATATATCACCTGGCAAGGACACAATGATGCAGAAATGGACAGTTTTACCAATTCATATTTTTAACACATACACACCTAGAATGTGTTTAAATTGCTGTACACTATTTCATGTCTTATTTTCTCCTAAGTTTACATGACACCATTTTTCCATTCTGAAGAAAACCATATTTAAATAAAAACATTAAAGAAATTGGGTTTCTTTCCCTACTCTGTACGAGCTTTGTTTCAGGCTGCATTTTCTGGAAAAACATTTACCCATCTTGAGTAATGGAGAGAAGTTACCTTTGTTCCATATTAAAAGCCAAACTGTCAGAACACACTGAACATACCTATCCTTAATTTAACAGCAAGTGACAATCTGTAGGCTTAATGAAAATCACATAAGCAGCACCTGATTCAAAGGAGGAAATGTTCCTCCACTGAAAACCAAAGGCATAGGTGTTTTTAAAAAGTAGGAATATTTATGCACTCAGAAGTCAAAAGTGAGACACAACTACAAGCTGCACCTACAAACAGCAAACAACTTGAAGTATGACTGTCAGGTTCACTCCTGGCAGGAAAACTCTCAAACAGGTGGTTCTGATCACTTCAGCCTACAAAAAGCACATTTCTATTCATATGATGAAGTGTTGTAAAGAAATCTCCCACATCAAGGAGCCCTTTCTCACAAGGTTCCTCTTATACCTTTGTTGTCTGTCGGGCTGTTATTCTCATTTTCATCCTCTGAAGGGATCTCTGTCCTGATGCTTTCCTGAAAATTGTTGATCCCCTGCTCACTCAACGCTTGCTCTTGGTTGGGTATGGGCTGGCACACCATGGAATCCTCTGGGACCATGGGCACAAACAAGTCCAACATTGCTTCTTGGGGCCTGATCTCTGAGTCACTGTTGTGCTGACTGTAATTACAGCTGTGCAAGTTCTCAGTCTTCTGTGTGTGAGGGTGATTGCCACAGTCATTGGCGTTGTGGACGTCGTCCTCGAGTCGCACAGAGCCCTCGTTCCCAGAGTCTGTCAAGTCCGTCATCGGGATCACTCCGTTGCAGTTGATTTCTCCCTCCTGTTTTTCCACACTGCTTTCCATGAGATTAGATCCCTCCTGTCCAAGGGTTTGTGCTGCAAGAGGGGAAAATGATAATGTAGCAGAATATGTCTTAATAAATAGCTGGAAGATGTTCAAAGGCACCCTGAGAGATAAAATGTAACAGAACACGGCCATTCACTCAGACTGTAACAGGAGATTTCCCAGTCTCATCACAAGGACAGAACCCAGTGCAAACAGGTGAAATGACAACAGCCACCTCTGCTAAAGGTACACCCTCCTCATACCCATGAGTAAATGGACAACACTGTCCATGCCATTTTGGCAATGCTTTAGGTCCATACCTGGCTTTTTGCTGATACTTTCCTCTGATGGACTGACTTTTATGAGCATTTCCAGAGGGGTCTGAGTTTCTTCTTCCTCTTCAGGCTGTGTCTGCCCAGGGTTTGCTTCCTTCTCCATTTCCTCTATCTCTTGCATTCGCTTCTCCAACAACTCAGCCTGTCTTTTCTGCTTCTTTTTCAACTTCTTTTTCTTATTCTTTGACATTTTGTCAGCCTACACCGAAGCAAGCAGAGAAATTTGACTTAACATTTTATACTTCAATAAATTTAAAATGCACCAAGGTTTAATTTATCTTATAGCTGAGGAAACAGTCTGTGATGAAAATGCTGGAGACAGCTCCTCTCCCAGATAAAAAGCAGCTATTCTGGGTTTTGAACCACTTGTCTATGGCTCTAATCAGTGCATTTTTGCCCTGACCTGAAAAACCTACATTATTCTCCAAGTGAGGGTGATCTCAGACTCCACAGAACAGTCACTTTCCCAACAGACCTTGAGATCACCACAAGAACTCCTTGTTCTGGTGACAAATGAGCTAATACCATTTACAAGTCCAAGACAGCATTGAACCTAATGCCTATGCCAAACACAAATCACACTTTTTCCTCCTGAGATTGTTGTCTCTTAATGCTGACTGGATTATGAAACAATGCAGGAGATACTATTAGTAGATGCATACTTACAGGTGAAAGCTATTACACTTACTGGTTTTGGCTGTGGTGCAGTGCTCACTGAAAGGGAAAGAAAGATCAGTAAATCAGTATGCCTATACTCAAAAACTGCAACTGCATTCTGATGTTAAGGTACATTTTTCCTGTGTGGTCTGATAACATTTTAATGACATCAGCAAACGTGATTTTGAAGGCTCATTTCTCGACAAAAACACAACAATAAAAAAAATGATAAAAACATCAAATGAGCAAATGCATAATTCAAGTTTCAGACAGGAGACTTGCTTGACTGATATCAAAGATTTCCTGCCATGTAGCTTCATTTACTGCATGTATTATGCATCCTACCCAAATGAAAATGCAAATCAAAGCATTAAAATACCAAATTTCAGGGAGCTTCCTTAAGCTAAGATATGCTGTGATCAGTTCAGCTCAATGTTGGTGTTTAAAGATTATGACTGACAGAGCCTTCCAATACACACTGCAGTGGTTTTTGAAAAGTACACACAACTGCAGATGGATATTCTGAGGGGGAAGACAAGAACACAAGAGAATTTGCCCTCAGATCTTTAAGGATGTTTGCATGCCAAGGAAGCTGGTTTTATTACAGTTTTCCAGATTTCTGCAAACTGACAACAGGTAACTCATCTTGTTGAAACTCTCATCAAATGCATTTCCAGCATCATGCAATGAAAGGTAATAAATTTTTGAAGGAAATGTGAGAATTTTGCCACATTTTTACACCAGTTCCATATTGAGTACATCAACAATGTGCTAGATAAGACTGACTTTACCAGTGCCAGATTAGCTGTTGTTAAAAGCAGGCTCCAGTGTGCATTTGTCCTGCCTCTTGTTTTCTGACACAAACAGCCTTCCCCACCATCTGAGTTACAATTTATGACTAATCTCCCAATTTACACTCAGGTTCTCAAAGGTTACTTGCATTATTGTTCCACTGTACTCAGGATGTACTTAGCGATGATTTGGGGCTATGTGGGAGAAACAGCATCAATTTTCAGGGAAAAAAAAAGGAAAAGAAAATCACCTGCAGAGCCAGATGGTGGGGGAGCCCCAGATCTCTGCCACTCTGTTGCCTCTGCAGCCAGCCTGCGAATGTACTGGTCATTCACACACAGCAGGATGTTCTCAGGCTTTATATCTGTGTGGATGATCCTACATTTTGTATGCAAGTAATCCAGACCCTGAAGAACCTGCAGGCAAGGGAGAAGGAAGTCAGCCATTAGACAATCTAATTGAGGGCAAAATGAAAATGCAAAAGTGCCTAGGATGGCCAGTTAAGCTGAATGAGTCTGAGTGTTTGAGAATGCTCCAGGTTGGAGCTGGTGTGATCAGTGGTTATGACCCAGTTCCACAACAACAGATTTGCATACAGATTTTAGCTACCATTTAAAAATACTCTATTTACCCTCATAGATTACTTACCACAGGTGAAAATCTAATTTTAATACTCTACAATAAAATCACACTTTCCTCCTCCCCTGCACCTCCCATGTAGAAAGGTTTTTCTTCTTATGCTACCACCCAGTAGGGAGAACCAGTTTCTCCTGCTCTTCCCATCATTAAGCACTGTGCTTACTGTGACAGCTTTAAAAAAAAACTTCACTTATGAGGAATGACTGAGGTAAGAAGAGGTTAAAAGCAAAAACCACCATGGTTTAAGTGTCAGAAAACAACTATCTGCAGCAGAAGGGGCTTGCAGTAGAGAAAAGTACTAACCCAAGAGTATTTTGTTGCATGAAGGAGATACCACAGATTTTTAACTTTTTTCCCTTGGATCTGAGAAAGATCAGTGGAAGATTTTTAACTGGGTCAAGAGGAAGAGTGCAGTCAGAACTGGAAGTTACCTGTTTGATGATTTTTTTGACACAAGGGAGAGGAAGACCCTGATAATTTGACTTGATGATCCACTTCAGGAGATGATGCCCTAGAACTTCAAACACCATACAGATATCTGGAACTGAATCAAGGAAAAACCTGGACATCCAGACCCAAGGAGCCCCAAATTCCCAGGACTGAGGATCAAAAGAAATACAAACCAGTTGGGCACTTTATGTTAAAGAACCCTCATCCTTCTGACACAGCTTGGAAAAGCTGCCTTCCTCAACAGCATCACTCTATCTTACACAACAGTGTTATTACCTAAAATAAAATAAAATAAAATAAAATAAAATAAAATAAAATAAAATAAAATAAAATAAAATACAGAGGGATGGAGCTGCACAAAGGTCCCACTGCAGCAGTAGCAACCTCCTGCTCTGAGTGGGAGCCAGCTGCACAAATGTATATCAGTATTTACTGTATGTTTTGGAACAGCCTACACTTCTGCCCCAGGCAAAACTTGATGCCAGATCTCTCTGTACCAGCATTACCTGAAAAGATAATAAAATTTCCATTTCATAAGTAATCTTCAGACCAATAAAGTCACTTTCTTTGCCCTCCTTTGCCTCTTTACCAGCAAAACAAACTTTTAACAAGCCTGGATTTCAAATATATTTATATGATCTGCTTTTTAGCTCTAAGATCTCAACAGCTACAGTCACTCCAGTGACATATTCAGTACAGTGCCCCTATTTTAGAAGCCAAACTTCAATGAGTTTATTAGGCTGCTTTTCATCTATACTGGCAGAAAGCATACATTTCATGAGAGTGGAAGAAATACAAGCTCAAATCAACATTTACTCAGAAAAAAAGTTAGAGAAAATGCATTATGGGTCTACTTTTTATAATCTACAGCTTAATTCTCTCAATCAGCCCAGCAATTCTCATTGAAATAAAATTTAACTTATCTCAAAGTGAAAGGAATGCACAAAAGCCCAACTTTCAAATTCTGAGGATCCATTATTATCACTTGCTACAAATCACTGCCTATGAGAAGGCTGTTCCCAGAACTACAGGCCACTGTCAAAGCAATACACTGCAAACATCCTAACAATGCTGATAAATTACAAAGTAAGATGTTTCCCTAACTAGAAATCTAATTATTTTCAAGCTATAGATGGCTCATTCGCTATTTTCAGCTACTGATTTTAACATGCTGTACTGCTTTACTGAAATAACAGGTTCTTAACAGGCTGCTTGCAAAATTGAGGGGTTGAGGTGGATGGGCTCTCCTACCTCAAAGGTATCTCTGACACAGCCACTCAGTCCTGATTCACAAATTGGTGGCAGAACATTAAAAGCACAACCAAGCAGTGCTGACACAAATTACACCAGACTGAATCATCACTCTGGATCTGAGCTCAGCAGGCAGTTTGGAGGCAGATCCTCCTACAGCAGGTTTCCTTGGGCAGGGAGAGGGATGCCTGGGCATTGCTTGCCAAAGCTAGCCCAAGCAACTGCCATCTTTCTGCAATTCTTGGCTTTTGTTCCACAAAAGGATACGGGAACCATTCACTCCTGAAATCTTGAAGTCATCTAGTAACTGAACAACTCTCTCTTTGCTTGGATCATTTGGATCGCTGTTGCGGACCTGCAGAGAAAGAGGTTATTTTGATGTCAGATCCACTGCACTGTTTGGTTCCTACACAAATTCTGGATGATCTGGAAATATCAAGCACGTGACAAATGTAAACTCCCCTAAATGGAAAAAAAAAAAGAGTAAAATAAAACTGAGCCCAACTCAGGCACTCACCGATTTCAGCAATTTGATTTCATCCAGTGCTGTTTCTGTGTAGTGCTCTGCACTCTTCACCACCTTCATTGCCACAAACCTCCTCCCTCTGTGCAGACATGGCAAGTAAATTGAGAATTGTTAATGCTCATACAAAGAACTTATTCTCCAGGATTATCCCAATTCTTTTGCATGCAAAAGAGTTTATTTCAGGCATCATGGAAAAATAAGGTTTAAACACTCAAAGACCGCCTCTGAGTCTTTTTTAAACAAAAGATTCATGTTAGTCATTTCTCAAAATATGGAATAATATGTGAGAGACTGAACACAACTCTTCCCACAGATATGGTTTGTCCCGTTAAGTCCCTCCCACACGCCTGCATGCACAATATCAGAAGAGACTCCTGTTCTAGGATGTGGACAGCTAATGCTTTGTGTTTTTATCTAAAAGTAAAAGGATGTTTTCTGCTCAGGTTTGTGCATTCCTGGCAGGAACACCAGCTGGAACAGAAGCACTTACTGGATATCCCAAGCCAGCCACACGGTGGAGAAGTGACCCCATCCAAGCTTCCGAATCACGTGGTAGCGTCCATTGAAGAGATCTCCTATTTTCACAAGGTGGTAACCCCCTGGAGAAACACAAGAACCAGACAACAGGTGTGGGGAACAAGAATCACAATCACTGCAGCACTGCAAAATATTTCCTCAGTGAAAACACCTGAAGTCTGCTAGACTGACCACCTTTGGAAAACACAGGCTGTGATGGTAACAGAATCTTCCAGCTAAATATCAGCATTGCTTTTCTATGCTCTAACCCTAGAACGTGAAACAGGTACTGCAACCAAGATCCCAACAGTTCTCCTTGCAATTTTCCTGACTGGAAGGCAGTCTGCCACTGAAAACAGGAAAGTCTCCTCTGCACCCTTCATATCTCTCAAGCTACTGACTATACAGGGGGATTCCATCATAGAAGCAAAAGCATGAAAAGCCAAATATGGAACTGGCAGAAAACAGAACAAAGAGAAGAAATTGTGATTTGGTGTTTTCATTTGCTCTATATTCTGTTTCTGCTCAGAGAAACAGGGGAAGGCTATTTGCAGAAACAATTTTTTCTGAAGAATGGATATCAAGTTAATGATCTGATCTTCAAAAGAAAACCCAAAGAATATGAGAAGTATTTTTGTCCCCTTTACAATGAAATTAAAAAAAATAATTAAATGCCTACTTGCTTTTATCAATATTGAAAGCCCTCTGGCACAGAGGAAAAGTTAACAGCTTTAAACTTATGCACTAAAAAAGGTCTGCAACTCAAATCTTGACTGATAACAGAGGGAAACTTGGAGACCACCTTCTCCATTTCATGTTGGCTTGAAAAACGTTATTACCATCATGCAGTTTCAAAGTACTCTTAATGTGAGAAGGAGTCTATTTTCATTCTCTACAGCAAATGGGAAATGGAGGAGATTCCTTGATTGCATTGAAAATCATGCATCTTAAACAGGCAAATGCTCACCTTTACAGTAATCATTTGGATCCTCTTGTTCATCATCATCTGATCCCAGGATTTCCTCCTCTTGCTCTGGAAGATCACTCTCAGATTGAGCAGCAGGGCCCCGGTGCTGGGTGTCAGGTCTGAAAGAGATCACACTGCATGTGTCACACAGATCACACTGCACTTCTCACACACACAAAGAGATCACACTGCATGTCTCACACAAACACAGAGATCACACTGCACATGTCACACACACAGATCACACTGCATGTCTCACACACACAGAGATCACACTGCACTTCTCATACACACAGTTCACACTGCATGTGTCACACACACACAGATGATGGTGCACCTCTCACACAGAACATGCTTCATGTCACATAGAGAATGCACAGCAGCGCTTTTATTCCTAAGCTGAAAGTAGACAGAAATAATTTTCTGCATACTACTGAGAAATGCACCTTAATGCCCTAGATCCACTTTCATAGTGGAACCAAGAAAAGTCCAAACAAGGCAGATTTAAAAGCTTAGTGATCCCACCAAAATATTAGCCACTGAACCCTTTCTCTGTCTTACTCTAAAGCAGATTTGTATTTTATTTGTTATCCTGGGTAAAACTTGAAAATTTAAATATTGATTAATTTTATTTTAAAGACTAACATAAATTAGTTTTTACTCTTTTTTTGGAATTAAAAAAAAAGTTAACCAGTGTTTTAGAACTTGCGGCCCTTTGTTCCTTTCACATTCAAGGTCAAATGAATATTTAAGAGTCCTGCTTCTAACATTTTAGAACACTAGAGCCCTTAATCTTGACATTTATTTCTCCTGTTCTCAAGGGGCAGGCTGCATTTTTAGTTCATCTCTTGACTCAAGATCCAAAGTTTATTACAGTTGTCTGAACTATGGAGAGTGGGAGGACGCAGAGCAGATGTTCAGTAAATCCTCCTGAGAGCTTGTGATTGCAAAGGGACTGGAATCAGGCACTAAGGTGGTGAAGGTTTTTCACTCCCACATTCATAAATAAAAGTGTTCATTTTATGTGTTTAACTTTCCATCAAACGTGCTACTCTGAGCTCTTGCTTGTGAAGGCCATGTCAGCAAAGGCCATCTCCATGCTCTCACACACTCAGGCTGTGCTCCCCAAATAAAACATCTCCAATATCTCAGCTCTTTCATGGCATCACACTGATCACAGCCAAACAGCTCATGAAAGCCTAATGCCAAAATCAGGTAATTTATTTACTTTACAAAGCATTACAGGGAATGATTAAATGCCTACAAAGATTTGAGATACTTCTGTACAAAGCAAACATTTGTAATGAAAACAATACCTACAGACCACTTGCTTTGGCAAGATTTAAGGGCAAAGTACCGCCAAATATCAACATTAAGTTTCCTTTCTTCAGAAGCATGAGGTATTTAAAAAAGCTGGAGTTGTCCGAAGAAGTGGGCAGAAACTTCATTACAGCAGTGACACACAAGCACAAGATAACATTCTTTACACAGAGTTCCCGGCAGTGAATGAGCGGAAGTTTCTTGTATTGAAACTATTGTTGCAGGGAAGCAGCAGATAACACCGGTGCCTTCCAGCACCCTCTTTCAAATTCAGCTCATTTTGCTGCCAGAAGGAAGAACTGCCCACCCAGTGGCTATGCCAGCAACATAAGCAGGCCCTCAGATGCAGTTTTCACAACTTAGTCCTGAGCTGGACTCCTGCAAATCATATCAGGGCCATACTAACAATCTTAATTCACGGAAAAAATGTAATATTTTCATTTGCAATCGTTATACAGTAGAATGAATGTTCAGCACTGACCTACTACACATGCACTCTGCTGAGACTGCACACATTAAACACATTGCTAACATGTTCAAACTACAGCCATCTTAAATATCATAAAAAGGGAGAAATCTTGCGTTCCAATCTGATGATGACTAAATTTGCAGTCACTTAAAATCCTCAACTCAAGTTCATTTAAACAAGGAAGAGCTACAAAGGTCATTCCAGGCACAACCCACCACCAGACATTTACTTTCAGTCCGTTGTTGGTAAGTCCTGCTGATTTTTTTAAATTCAGGAACAGCTTAGTGGTCTCAAACCATAAACCAAAGACTGCCAAGCTACGGAGAATTTTATTAAGAACCCTGCAGCTTGATCCAGCCCTGAGATATTTAGTATTTAGACATTTTAGTCTCTGAATTATAAGTCTGGTAGGAAGAAGGAAACCTGCAGTAGGGGGGGCAGAAAGTCTTAGAGGTCAAAAAGCTTCTTTAAAATTGCTACATTTCTTTGGGGACAATTGAGAAACAAAGTCACACATTTTACCCAAATTAAGAGCAGGCAGCAAAGGCAAGAAATGGCCATAGACAGAATGGTTGCAGGGGAGATTAGATACTCAGAGACAACAAATCCTATAGACAGGGTAAAGAGAACAGGAGCTGGACAAAAGATTTTTAAGCCAGGAACATGATACATAGCCTGAGTAGTAAAGAGTAATTCTTCCCAGTGCTGTTTCAGGATTATCACTTTTTTAACTGCACAGGATGTAAGGGATTAAAAAGGACTCTGAAGAAAATTCCCCTGAAGTGGCAGTGATGCACACAGACACATCCACATCCCACCACTCTGCAGTGCCAATGCTTCTCAATAATAGCAATTCCACGCATCAAGGAAGAAGTTACTGGAAGCACTAAAGCCCATTCTCCTGGAAGCTTTCTGTGCCCCTCCTAAGGGGCTGACTAATCCTGCTGCTGGCAGTCTCACACACGACACACCCTGGAGTCTGCAGCTGAGTCTTTCATGGGGATCCAAAAGCATTTCACTTCTACATTAGAGTCTATGATACCCACTAATGTAAGAAAGCCGAATTCAGGTCACACACATCTCTACAG
The DNA here is from genome assembly GCA_013400575.1 of Peucedramus taeniatus. NCBI lineage: Eukaryota > Metazoa > Chordata > Aves > Passeriformes > Fringillidae > Peucedramus > Peucedramus taeniatus. Next base: position 92,720 of record WBNO01005504.1, on the reverse strand, counting down.
TGCTATTTCCTTTATGAAATCACTTCCAAAATACACCTCGTTCCTTTGCCTTCCTGTGAAAATTTGTTTGATGTTAATACACACCACCCTGTTCTTCCCCTGAAATGACCATGTCAGCCAAAGACAGAGATTAAGAGAGAATTAATCAGTGCAGAATATGTATTAATACCTAAGAAAAAATGATATACAAAAGCACAAGCCTCATCTGTCTGCTTTGCTCACAAAGACAGTACTCTAAAAAGCACAAAAGGCTGTTAAAGACAGCAGAAAAATCCATGCCCAATATTTAGAGATGACAGCTGAAACAGCTGTTGTCAAAATTGCAAAATACAGATAAAGTATATAAAAATCCTATACTAAATGATTGTTTACACATTTAAAACCAAGTGTTTAGGGTACTTTTTTTTTTTATAGCCACCTCTGATCTACAGAAGAACACCGTGATCACCTTTTCCTTTTGCTCTCTCATTGTGCTAATTAATCATCAGAATGAACTGGATCTGCAGGGTCTCTCTGCAACTACACAGCAATATTTTACTAAAGAAAAACAATGTGGAACAGCAAAGCTAAGGCAAAATGCTAAGTATTCCATGGAATTCGTGTGAATCCACATCTAGAGAGACCCTCCCAAAAGTCCTTATTCCCTGAAGAGCTGCAAATTCACAAGACAAAATTAGAGAGGGGAACCTACCTGCAAGAAGCACGGCCTCCCATGGATAAAGATATTCCTGAAGACAGCCCAATAGTTTTCAAAAAAGCCATCAAAAGTCAGACAGCACAGTGCCGGGGAAGGAGGGGGACATCAGCAGCAGGCAGAGGGGCTGGTTCTCAAATGCAGCAAAGCTTTGTGCAAGAGTGAAGGAGAAGAGGGATTTGCCTCCAGCACCCAGCTGCAGCTGCCCAGCACTGCATTGCAGGTGAAGGGCCGTGCAGCAAGGCTGGGGCTTGCTCTCAGCTGATCTTCCTGCAAATTCAGTCATGTCAGGGGGGTGAGCATAAAGATTCATCCCCTCCTCTTGATGTCTACGCGTCTCTTCTTCCCTCTAATGAAATTAGAAATTCAGGCAGATACTTTGTTTCATCTTCCTGAACCAGCCGGTTTTATTTGCCTATTCAATAGCCCAGTGGATTCAAAGCTGGGATGAAGACAAGGATCATGGTAATTGTCGACAGAGCAACCCTTTTGATAGAGAAATTCCAGCTCCATCACTCAGCAGGGAAAGAGCATTCAAAGGAAAAATAAATTTTCTGATGTAATTCCACACCTTCCCTTGCAGAGTTACAAGAAAAACTTATCCTTTATGCTTAAAATGACAAAGCAAGCAGAAGGAGTCAAATCTTCTTTAAAAAGTTGAACTGAGTATTTTTCACAGCAGCGGGTACTTAACATCATCTTCCAACAATGTACAATTCCAAGTCATTTCCTGTGCCTGTTTATCCTGCTGGTTTATGTAAGTGATAGGGGAAACAAGTCACCAACAATGTGACAGAGCAAGTAACAATTTAGAGATTTCTCTCCTAGGGAGGACTTCATTAGTGAAAGAGACACTGATGCTGCCCCTGCACTTTTAAAGCAAGAGGGTTAAAGAATTGTCTTCATCCAGTTGTATGTCTAAAATATTTTCACCTTAAAAGCTCAGAAAAGTCTGAATATGATTTTAATAGTTTAGCATTGCCAAACCTTTTCATATTAGAAAAGGAACTAAAAGCATTCAAAATTTTCCACTGTAGACAAGATTTTGCTCCATGTTCACTGAAGATATCACCCAACCTCTGCAATGCACAGCAGGGATGGTGAAGAGTTATTTGCAGCAGCTAAGATTTGAGTCACTCACTCGTTCCTTCCAGAAGGTGTTAAAGCAATTTGGAAAAATACTGTGGAACTCTCTTGCCAGTTTTCAGTGGAATCACTTATCTGGTCCACACAATAAAAGTAAGGTAGAAAATGATTAAGGAATCAGCCACACAATGTGGGTTCCTACAGATGTGCAGAGAAGGAAGGGTACCCTCTATAAATTATCACACAGCCAAGTCTCCACACTCAACTTCACCATCAAACTCTGAACGTGTTCTCTCTGCTCCAATAACTTACATTAAAAAAAAAACCACAAAAAAACAAAACAGAAAACACTTGAAAGGAGATGTTTGGTTTTCCTATTCAAGAGCATTGAGACTTCAAAACTCTCTTTTGAACAGAAAAGATTCTTCCTTGTCCCTAAAACAGCAGAAATACTGTCCATGCTACCTAATTACTTGTCTTGAATAGATACAAAAGCACACTCCTTCCACCCTCAAGCAAGGAAGGAAACGTACATTTAGGCCAAATCACTTTTGTCACTACCCATCATCCTTAAATACATACTAACAAAAAAAGATACTCTCCTTACTCCTCTCTCAGTGTCTGCCTCTCCCTAGAAATTTGCAAAGATGATGCCCATCTGCAGGAAACCGAAGGGAAATGCTTTCCTAATTTTAAGTAGCCTACAACACAGTCTTTATAAGCAGTGTCACCCCTTATTGGTGAGCTCAAATTACACACATGGAACGCCCCCAAGCAAAACTCAATTCAGTGAACGCAGGAGGAATGAGGAACCCAGCTCCCACTGCAGGCACCAGATAAAGGCACTGCAAACACACCCCACAACTCCTCTTTCCACCTCAACCATCCGGCCAATGATTTGCTGGGCTCCACACCCAATACAGCAAGATCCCACTTAAGGATCCTGTGTTTTCATTTGAGAAGAAGCTCCATATGGCATGGTGAAAAGCCAGGATTTGAAATCCCTCTCCCATTTCCACATCTGTGCACGGAGACAATGTCTCTTTAAGGAAGAATGCTTGCAGGCTGCATCTCATTACTATTTCTTAGTGTGCCTGTAATTTCATGTTAAGGCACATCTAGTGAGAATGAGTGCTCACAGGCAGATCTGCTGGCAAACCTCATGCTCAATGAATATGGGAACTAACTACACACAACTTTCAGCATGAATTCAGGTCTGAAATGATCAAAGTGTTTTCCTGCTTGGATGCAGCCAGTCTTTCTGCTCAAGAAATTCCAACTGTTTTGGGAGGAATTATAAATCAGCAATGGTGGGGGACTTAAGAGTGTACAATCCATGTTATTTTGTGATTACTGCAACTCATTCACTGTTGCATCCCTATTTTTCTGAATAAATACCTGATGTTTTCCACCAGTAGGGCAGATCCACAATACTTGCTGCTATACAGCATTCATCCCAGAGCTACAGGAATACAACTGTCAAGAACTTAAAAGAAGACTGGAGATGGTCAAACATTTAGTTTTTAAATAACAGTACCCAGAGGCACCAAGACATACTTTTGATTAGCAGATCTGTGGGAGCTCAGTTTGAAGATAAGTGCTGGCTTTCACATAAGTAAGGTATTAAAACACAAATAACAGGCAACCAAGTTTCTTTCTTCCCATCCCCACTCCCATCCACTCCCCCACACAAGCACTTAACAAGCTGTTTGTAGAACTGTCTGCTATTCCAGCTATCACAAACCAAGGGATTTCTATGGAAACCAGCAAATTTCAGTTGTGTCCTGTCATGGTTTGAAAATCACTTCTGTATTTGAATGAAAAAATTATGAGGGCAATGGATATTACAGGTATCTCAGCTTCAGAATTCCAAGAAACTCTGCCTGCTCTCTTTCTACAGGAGAGTGTTAGGATAAATGCATTCTCTGCTTCATTGACATAAAATTAAACTTTTAAGACAGGAAGGAGTGAAAGAAATAGGATCATCCTGATTTTTCAGAAAATTAAGAACATGGTTGACATTCCTATAAAAATATATATTCATTTCAAAAAAATATTTTCATTTCCTATAAAAAAGCTTATACACAATCATAATTACTATTCACAAGGTGTTTCTGTAAATCATCAGTTTAGACTGCTGTCATCTAAACCAAACAAACAGCAATATTAACTACTGGATGATGAAAAAATAAGTAACTTTCCAGTTTCTTTTAACTTTTCCAAATATTTTTTCTGTTCTATTTCTAATGATATTAGGTTTATAGGTAAACTTAGAGCAGCTGTAGTATATTTTTAAAATTAAAGATATTTTGAATTGTTTTTACTCCCTTCAGAATATTCTCTGCATTTTTATATAATAATTCAAAATACTAAACTCAACCTTTTAAATCATTGTTTCATGCTTTTTACTGCAAATGTAAAGAAAAAATGTATTGCAGAAAAAAACTGCATGTGTGATCTAAACTATCATGGAACATCTGATATTAAAAGCACATTGCATGTGGTTTCAAGCATAGATTTTATAGAAAGTCATGAAACAACCCAGTTAAGCCTATTTTAGAAGATTTAACTAGAGCAGCTTTGTATTTAAATAGAATAAATGTTGTGGAACTGTACCTAAAGTTAGAGGCTGACACTGAGTTCATTTAATTGCACAACATAAAGCACATGCAAGTTTCTTTAATTTCTGAGATACAATCTAATAAACTTATGGTACCAGAGAAAAGAGTTAAGCATGAATTATAAGAATATAAACACAGCACTTAACAAATAACATGGCTCTGCACTCAAATCAAGGTTAGTGGCAAAATCAAGAGCTAACCTGCAGCGCATTTAACCTGTCCTGAATATGTGGTTAAAAAAAGATTTATAAAAAACCCCTAACATGACAGCTCTGAAAGTTGCCATTCAGCAGCCTCAAAATCTACACAGAAATTAGCCTTCCCAGCTGCACTGTGGACTCTGTTGGCAGAGTCAGTATTGCTGGCCTGCAGCTAGAGAAAGAAAAAAAAAAGTAACACGTATAGGATTAGACAATGGATTATTCATACAGAAATTAGAGAGGGAGGAGAGCATTTAAAAAGTTGTCCTAATGCTACCTTCAAGGAATACCAGGAGCATGTATGGAATAGCATGGAACCATAATGCATGTCTCCCAAATACTTTGGTTAAGGCTCCTCACTCTTCAAAAGCCCCATCTCAAAACCACTGACTCTTGGCTGAAGGTAACAAGAAAAAAATATTTTAAATCCCTGTGATGTGTCTGAGGAAGTGACTGAGAAAGCATTACTCTGGGCCTAAAGAAAAAACCCTCCAACTGCCACCCCCAAAGCCTTAGCCTTACTTACTACCTTTGGTCCTAGGCACCTTTGAGTAAAAAGCATCCTGAGTCACCAGAGATTTTACAGAAATAAGGAGCATTTTATGGAGTATACAGAACCAGCTCTAGGATTTACATCACCTTTCTGTAGAAAGGAATCCATGAGCAGCACTGAACACAGCACTAAGTGCAGCCTGCTGAAAGCCATTGTTTAGTATTTACTCGAGTTCTTCTAATTTCTACATCAGCCTCCAAAAGTTCCCCACACATAAAGAAAGACTCGTGACATTCCTGCGGTAAGAGACAAGCCACACGAGAGCATCAAAGTTAGAGAACGAAGTAAACAACACACCACGGCCTTCTTACGGCAAGAAAAAAAAAATCTCAGGGTGAAAGAGAGTGGAGAGAAGCTGGTTCCTAAAGCCGTTGCTGAAGTGCCCCGGGGACCGCAGAGAGGGGACGCTGACAACTCCCCCCGAGGGACAGCCCGCGGCCAAGGGGAGCCGGCAAGGGCAGACCACCACCCACAGCTCCGTCCCTAAGCACCACCGCAGCTCCACGGCCGGGTTTCGGGGAGAAGCAAGGAAAGTGAAGCCTCCCCTTCCCCGTCCAGCCCAAGGAGCCGCGACCGGACCCGGCGAGGGGAGCCAGAGCTGGGCGGCAAAACGGCCGCCGGGCCACGCGCTGCGCCGGCTCCGCTCCTGCCTGCGCCCGAAACGTGCGCTCGGTTATCTCCGGTTAAAAGCCTGCCCGGCCCCGGGGGCTCGCACGTTCCTCTGCCCCGAGCGCCCTCCGGGCCGCCGGGCTCGGCGGCCCCTTCCCCACGGGGAGGGCCGGGGGAACAAAGAGGCGGCGGTGCCGGCGGGAGATGCCGCCCGAAGGGAGCCGCGGCCGCACTCACTTCCTCTGGGCCTTGTCCTTCTTGGCTTTGGTCCGCTTCTTCCGGGCCTGCAGCGCCAGCACTGAGGGAGAGAAGGAGAGAGAGGCGTGAAGGGCGGCGGGCCCTGCGGGGGCCCCGCGGGGCGATGGAGGCCGCGCCGCGCTCACCTTTCCGCTCCATGGCCGCCACCGCCG
>WBNO01005504.1:39082-81030 GCA_013400575.1 Peucedramus taeniatus | reverse complement strand
GGGCGTGAGGGGCCGGCGGCGGCAGCGGGGGCGTCGCTGCTGCGGGGCTGCCCCCGCCCGGGAGCGCTCGGGGGAGGGAGCGAAAGAAGGAAGGAAGGAAGGAAGAAGTTGCTGCTGCTGCTGCTGCTGCTGCAGGAGGAGAAGGAGGTAGTGGCGGCGGCGGTGCTGTTGCAGCCGCAGCCAGAGCCTCCCCCTCCCGCCGGGCCGGGCGGGGCGGGCTCCGCAACCGAGATGTCTCAGGAGCGGCCCAAGTTCTACCGGCAGGAGCTGAACAAGACCGTGTGGGAGGTGCCCGAGCGCTACCAGAACCTCTCCCCGGTCGGCTCCGGGGCCTACGGCTCCGTCTGGTGAGTGCTGGGAGGGGACGGGGCTGTGCGGGGGAGGTCGCGTTAGGTCGCTGCCCCGCCCCGCGGCCCCCTGTGCCCTGCAGGGACCCGCGGCGGGATCCTTGCGGGGTGGGCACCGCGGCCAGCGGGGCTCGTCTGTCCCCTGCGGGTTCCTGTCCCCTAGCTCTCCACCAGCCTCCTGCAAGAGACATTTTTCCTCCCGGGTTTACGCGCGGTGCTGCCGGGAAGCCGCAGTCTCGTCTTTGGAATGCGTCGGGGATTGCACCACATGGCAGGTGGCTCTGAAACATTTTTGCAGGGGAAGATAATAATGTGTCGTTCCCGGCCCCCCCGTCCCGCCCCGAATGATCTCATATGGACATATTTCAGTGTAATTTCTTGCAGTTAGTAGGTGGGGAGTGCGGAGGGATGGAGCCCCCATAGCCAGTTTTGCAGAGCTGAGGGCTTGGCAGCTCTTGTCCCAGTTTCCTTCTGGACCTGAAGGATAGATTATATTTGAGGCAATTGTATTTTCATCTGGAATTTGTTGATAGGCAAGAAGTAGAGAGAACGCTAGGAGGGCTGTTTTTGTATTCCTGACTTGTTAATAGTGGATTTACAAGCACCGATATTTTCTTGGCAATAATAGATGAACACAGGAGGGCTTGTTTTATTGCTATAGAATTACTGCAGTATGTGCTCCCTGGGAGAGTAAAGTCCTGCTATGAGACCTGCAGAAATACAGGGAGCTTGAAGAGTTTAGTTTTTAATGCTTACCTAATAGGAACAAACCAGGCTACATGAGTGGGATACAATGCGTCCTTAATTTGTAGCTTCTCTGCTGAAGTGCGGTGGATCATTAAACATAAATGGAGCTGCATACTTTGCTTAAGCTTAAAGACAAGGTAGTATTTGAATCAGTTTGACTCTAGACTTTAGCAGTCATTTAGTTAAATGTTCACAGATTACTGCCTCCTTTGATTAAGAAACATCTTCCACATGAGCGTTCTGGTTTTTATTCTGTGTTCTTTGGTTCTGTCAAAGTGTGAGCAGAATTTTGAAATATGGGTGCATAATTACAAAGCTGCTTTGCTGTTGTATTTGAGCAGGCATGCATATGTTTTTATTAATGCAGTATGCAAATTTACATTATGGGTATCAATTTTATTATAAGGAGGGACACATGCTGCATTCTGCTAGTAAAAAAACTAAGTTCCTTTGCACGTGCTACAGTTTTAATGAAGTGCTCAGCTGTTCTTAACCTGTCATAAAATTGTCGGTAAGTTGAGCTTAAATAACATGCATTTTTTAAATTTAATAACATGCTGTGATTGAAGTGTGCAGAGGCTTGCATTTCATAAAAGTAAACCAGGCTGGTCAATTTTGCAGCAAGAATAACCAGTATACTTGCTGAGGTGTGTTTTTTGTTTGGTTGTTTTTTTTTTAAAATATAATTATAGAATTATTTTGATTGGAAGGAAATAGACAGGTTTCTTTTGGTGAAAGAAGGACCTTGTTGACACAGCTGATAAATACCCCTGTAAGTGTCAGAGAGTTATGCAACTCCTGAAATGTAATGGGAAATTAATTTGCTTGGTGCCTTGTCCTTTGTATTTTAAGGTTGATCCTACATCATATACCCCACTCCCATTTTCTTTTCCCCCCTCCCTACAATCTCCACTGTAAATGTAATACTTGCAAAGTTTGTTTTCAACCAGTAACTAAAGAGTTTGCATCATGAATTTCCTGTTTTGCTGTGTCAAAACTTTCAAAGATTGTGCAACTTTGCTCAGACCGAGTGAAACAGTTTTGTATTGAAAGCAATTTCAGACATGTGGCAGAGTCTTTTTACAGTCCATGTCTATGGCTTCCTGTATGTATTTCTAAAAATAGTTTTCAGTAAAGATACAGTGATATGGAAAGTATGTCAGAATTGAAAAATTCAAGAAAACAACAAAAACTTTTGCATATTTATGGATGCTTATTAAGCTACAAGTGGTGATGCATATTATTTATGGTATTCTTGCAAGGACTTGTTCTGCTCTCTGTCCCTTTAGAGATTTTTTTTTTCTCTCCAGTAAAAAGCTACCTAGTTTATTTGGGGTTTGGTGTATCCCTGTTGGGATACTACATAGTGGTGTTTTAACAATCCTTAAAATGGTAAATATATTTTCATGTATCTTCACTGCATTATTATATTCAAATGCAATCAAATGCTCTGTTGTTTAAGTTGTCTGAACGAGGCATTTGAAAATGAGGAATCTCCAGAAAGTGGAGGGGAAATGAATAAAAAAGAAAGCACTAAGCTGCCAGATGAGTCACTTAGACTATGGAGCTGTTGTAGGCTGCTTTGAATGTGCTGTGAGTATGGCTTGAGCTCCCTAATACACAAACCTGACTTTTGGGAAGTCAGTGGATGGAGGGAGAGGCATTTTCTGCAGGCAGCCTGAGACACTGCCTGAAACGAGGGCAAATACTGCAGTGTTTGAAGAATGAGGTTCGAATGGCCAGCTCAGGTATTTTTCAGGATCCATTTTTTAAAAACTGCAAGTGTTGGAGATACAAATAGGGGTTCAGTTCCAAAACGTTGAGAAAAATCTACACATATCCTCAGATTGATTCTTCCTAAGTCACGTAACAATTGCCATGGCATCTGTTGTATGAAATGCTGTTTCATTCATTCTTGCAACATTTTGTGTACTTATACAACACAGTCTCTTGCATGCTTTTGTGACCAGGCCTGCATTGAAAAAGAGGCTCCTGATATATCCATTTTGTAATATTTCACATAAGGAGGAGAGAGGCCTAGACAATACAACATCTTGCAGTGGGAAAGTTGCTGAACAGAGATGGGATTGATTGGTGACTCACATTTCAGTTGGAGGATTGCTTCATTTCTTGCATGTGCTGGAGGGAAGTCTCGACTCCTGGCATCAGTTCAGCCAGCTCTGAGCTAAGCAAAATGGTGTTTTCACAATTTTTCCCATCAATTTCTAAAAGGCTGTGAAGCATATTCGGTATACTGTTAGTTTATTTAATTATTATAATTTTGCAGCTGTTCTTCACTGTATTGATGCCTTTGTGAAATAAGGGGCTTGGTTTAATTGCTTTGCAAGCTATCTGTATTGCCTTAATTTGGAAAGGATTGAACAGCCATGACTTACTCTTCCTCAAAATCTTGCATAAAAATTTTTTTTAGCTTTTTTTTTAATAGACTGTCAGGTGATACAGCCCTCCAAAACCTGTGATTTCTTCCCATTTCAACCCACAGTTGTACTAGCACTGAATCTTAATTTCTTGGCTACTGAGAACTCCCAGAGAAACATTATAAATTTAAGAAATTTTAAAACATTAGGCACCAGAGGAAATTAAATAACCCTAATTACCACATTTGTAGAAAGAGTTCCTCTGTGGATTTTTTTTCTAAACCCTTATCACAGCATGCAAGTGCCTCCAAATCCTGTGTGTGCTTGGAGGTGCCTGCTCCTCCAGCAAGGTGTGGTAAATCTGTGAGGAGTGATGGGAACAGAACTGTAAAACTGAGTGGGATGAAGCAGCCGCACAGGAAGGATTGGCAGAACATGTGTGAGGAAGGGGGAGTTGAGTAGGAGAAGGGCAGGCACAGAAAAGCTGTGAGCAGAGCTCTGAAAGTGCTGGCAAGGAGTTTGGACTGTAGGAGAACTTGGTATATTAAGAAGGGAAATTAGTGAGAGCACATCTGTTCTATAGGGAGATTTTTATTGCAGCTTTCTCAGAAACAGAAGCTAATCTAGCACAGGAGAATGGTATTTGCAGCTTTTATAGTGTGTTGGGAGGGTAAGGACAGAAGTGCAGGTACAGAAGTGACTGCAGTCAATAATAAACTGTCAGGTGCTGTGTTTTTCTGTCTGATTAGAGTCCATAAATTAACTTCAGAGGTAGCACAGAGATTCAGTTAGCTTGGGTATTTGCAGAGGCACTAGCAATGAGCAGCATATATTTAACAAAATAGCCTTTGCACAAAAATAAACATTCTGCATATTTAATATTTAAATAAAGTGTCCTCATAAGTAACCTTGTTACTTAGTTCTCTAAAATAATTGTTTTCTTCTGCCTCCTGTGTTCTGGATTCAATTCAGGTTAGATCAGAATTGTAATTTTAGCTCACTTAGGGTGAGGTGGATGCAGTTCATTTGCCATAGCACAGTACTATGTAAGAGGTTAAAAAAAAGTGATAAATTCTAAATTTGTGCTGATCTTGTTTTAAAAGGGATTTAAAACTGTGGATCATGCAATTTTTTCCTAATTGGGCTTCTTTAGCTGAAATATGATCAGTGTAATGCAGCTGTTTTAAAGTCTGTGATGAAAGGCAGCTTAGTGTTCTTTAAAATGTTCTCCAGCTGACAGCTGTTCTGTAGCACTGCAGGAACCATTAGCCAATTATCTGTATTGGCAGCAAATTACTCAGCATGATTTATCTGTGGGGAAATAGTCTTTAGGCCTCAAAAATGACCAGACTTTGTGTTCTGACTTTGTCTAGATTGTGAATGTGCAGTTATTCACAATTTTCTTTCCTGAGTTTGTGCATTGTGCTGTTTAACCAGTACTGCTGACTGCACTTCCCTTGGAGGTTGTACAGCTACTACAGCACAGTGACTTGATATGACCTCAAAAAATGTAATTTATAAACAAAAAGTGAAATTGAATTTCATCTGAATCCTGAAATAGCTTATTTTATGTTTGGTGGCTCTGAAATCTCAAAATCTTGGGAACCAAAAGAGATATTTGACTCTGGAGCTGTGGAGATTTGAGATGCAGGGGATCCCCTTCTTTGCAAGATGAAAGAGTTACTGGTATTTTCTGCATTTTGCACCTGAAATGTTTGGAAACTGGTGAAGATCCATGACTAATTTACAACACATGTGCTGAATGATGATGACTACTCTTATTTTTGCTCTAAGTCCTAGAAAACACCTTATGTATCAGTAAAATGCTGGCATGTAGTTTCAGGCCAAACGAGGGATATTTGTGTATTGCAAGATGGTGAATTTTACCTGAGGCTGAAAAAAAATTAAATTCTAAATTTCATGAAGTGTTGCCGCTTAAATATTGCTTTTTTTTCCTAGTGATGTGTGAAAACTTGAGAATTTGAAATCAACATTAAAATATAAATGCTTGATGGCTTCTTTTGTGTGCCAGGCTGAAGTGTAAAGGATAACTTGCATGTGGAAGTAGCTGCTAATGGGTGTTTTTTGAGCCAGTGTGATGTAGCTTGAGTAATTCAGCTCTGGCAGGTTGCTGCTCCTGTGACCTGGTGTACTCCTGTGTGTTTTCCAGAGAGATCTTTCCACTCTGTGCATGCCCTTTATAGAAAGGGAGATGCTCTTCTTCCACTGTGCACAGAAGGTTTTTCCATTCCCTGCCAGGGCCTGGGGGAAAGGTCACTGCTCATAGGAGGGTGCTGGTGTTGTGTTTTTTATTTCTCATAAACTTCACTTACCAAATTCCTTGGAAACTGGGCAAATTTGAGATAAGGAGTCTTTTTGCAGGTTAATTCTTGGTGGTTGCTTTAAAAGTAAGTGACAGCTGCATTTATTTCAAACAGCTCCTTTGGTGGGGTGGGTGTTATGGTTTGCATATGCAATTGTGGATTTATTCTAGGATTGCTCTTGTGATTGGCTTTGAGCTTTGTTAGTTAAGCTTTATATTTCACACTTTACCTTTATAAATATGTAGCATTCCTTTTTGTTTGATGTTTATCAAGAACTAGTGCATACTCACTTTTAAATGGAATCAGGAGTTCACCTGAATCATAAATAGGACAGGAAAATCAACCAGTATTGTCCTTGTATGACTCTTTACATACCATACTTTCCCCATATTCGTTTCCTTGAGTCAAGTGTTGATTTCACATCCTCTCTTTCTCCTCCTCCTTCCTTTTGGACAGACCAGAACTTTATAAGTTGCATAAGAAATTCCTTAAAATATAATTTTACTGTACTCTACATGTGTGTGTGTGTATATATATATTTAGTTACTGAGTAGGATTAAATAAGTCCTCGTGGACTCTTAAGAAAAAATACTATTTGTGTGTACAAGGTTTCTGCTAAAGGGACAAGTTTTGGTAATGTACAGCTACATATCATTCATTCACATGCACTTTTGTTTCACAGAACTTGATGATTGGATGTGATTTACCAAAGAAGTTTAATTTCAGCTTCAGTTATGATTAACAACTATCATAACTGATTTTATTAGGCACAAGTCCTGGATTTTTGTATGGATTTAAACCCTGAAAACAGTATTCTGAGCATAACATTTTGTGATCAAGTGTGGTGTTAGGAAGTACATTTAGGAGTAGTGATAGTATTTACAAGTACTCTTCTCTCCGGAGTTTTAGTGCATAATTATGTTTAAGAGCACTTCAGACAGCAAAGCCATAAACATTTCTCTTTTTCCTACAAGATTTCCCTTTACTGTGTGGACAAGATTAATCTTTTAAACATTTTCTGCAGAAACCAACAGTTGTGTAAAACTGTGAGGATTTTGGGTGCAGATTATGGACCAGGGTACCTAAAAATCATTTTCATTGGAGAAATGGTGTTGCCTGTAACTCAGTGTCTAGATAACTCTGTCTAGAATTAGTGTGGATTTGAAGGCATTCATAAAGAGTTCATTTGATAATTTGGTTGCTCTGTGCTGCAGTTCTGCCTTTGACACAAAAACTGGTTTGCGAGTGGCGGTGAAGAAGCTGTCCCGGCCCTTCCAGTCCATCATCCACGCCAAGAGAACCTACCGGGAGCTGCGGCTGCTCAAGCACATGAAACACGAAAATGTGAGTGCAGGGAGAGGCTGTGAAATGCTCTTCTCAAGGTGTTCTGAGCATCCATCAGGATTGCTTTTTTCTCAGTGCATGTTTTTTTCCTAATGCTGAATGCAAAGCTTCCAGTAGCCCAAGGTATTAGAGCTGTAGAATATTGTGCAGAGTAACAAAACAACCCTCCAAAAAAAACCCACAATAACAAATTTTGTATTAAAAAATTTAATATTTTCTAGAATAATCTCAAAATTACTATTGAGCAAGTTCATAAGGATTTGGGACACAAGTGATGTCACCTACATTCTCCTGGTTTCTTGTTGTAGTGAATTGCAGTTTTTATGTTAAGCATTTATTTAAAGAAAGAAAGAAGAAAAGAAAATGCAGAAGGTTGTTTTTAGTGTCTTCTGGAGGGTTTTTAATAAATTTTTTTTGGCTTGCTTGTGTCAGAAAGTTATGAAGCAGACATTCATTAGATTCCTGTGGGTAAAATAGGGAGGAAAAAAGGGGTGGTGATGAAAGGTGGAAATGAGATGCTGTTTATATGAGCCATCCACTTAAATCATCAACAAGGAAACAAACCTGAATGTGGCAAATGTTGTATTGAACTATTTTTTGATAAAGCTTCCATTTGGTATAGGAGACAATTGCCTGACCACTTTCCTCTATATGTGACAATAACATGCCAGCATATTTATATTGCATGGTGTTTGGAGCAAATTCTGTGTGCAATGGAGCAAAAATTCTCATAACCAGCTCTTGGTAGGGCTGTCAGAATATCAAGAAGAAAGGAAGGCTCTTGATTTCTTTTGTCTCAGCAAACTCTGACTTGGCAGAAGGGAAATACTCTTTGAACATGAGCTGAGCAAAACCAGGATGGTTACCTAGCATAAAAACCAAGCAAGCATAGTCTGATTGTAAGGATCTCCTTGGTTGATCTGTTCAGAACTTGTGCTGTGGCAGGAATGGTTGTGTGGTGTGGTTTCTGACTACTGCAGTCAGCATCTGGTATCCCATAAATCATCTTGATGTTTTTAGTGTGGCTCACATCCCTGGAACTTGTGATGCATGTGTGTGTTACTGTCAATAATTCTTCCTGTGTGATACCATTGTCTCAGCAGTAGAGGTAACTTCTGCTTAATTAATTATTCCTGCTTAATAGCCATACAAATATCAAATGCTGTGAGTTGGAGAGTCCTTAAGATCATCAAGTTCTACCCCCTGCCATGGCAGGGATACCTTCCACTGGACCAGGTTGCTCCCAGTCCCGTCCAGCCTGGCATTGGACACTTCCCGGGGTGAGGCAGCCACAGCTTCTCTAGGAATCCATTCCAGAGCCTCCCCACCCTCACAGGGGAGAATTTCTTCCTAATCTCTGATGTAAATCTACCCTTTTTCAGTGTAAAGCCACTGCCCCTTGTCCTATCATGACATGCCCTTGTAAAAAACCCCAGTAGTACTCAGGAGTTTCTTTCTGGACCTTTTCTCATACCTGAGATATTCTTTAAACAGGAAAGCTTTGATTTATCTATTGACACACCAAAAAAAAGCTAATAAGGTTAAGCAATGAAAATTAGTTTGTGACTACAACTGTCTGAGATTCATTAATATTTTTGATTGGCATTGCAAAGAGCCTATGTATCTTTAATAGAAGGAAGTTAAGTCATTTTTACATATATATATATAATCAGTTCATCATGCCTTCATTTATCTGTGGGAAGTTTATCTAGGTTGTGATTTAAAAATCCTGCAGAGATGATCAGTGCTGGTTCAGGCAGGCATATTAGTGCTACTGTATTGACTATTCAGATCACAATTTTGAAAAAGAATTGGTTTTATGTGGCACAGAACACACCAGCAAATGTGGAAGGTGTGTTGGTTTGAGGGGCTTGGACATAAGGTGTTTTTTTATATCCTGTATATCTAGTTCATGATGATTTGAGCAAGTAAATGGAGCTGCAGAGCTCTCACGTGTGTCTGCATCAGGTTTTCAGATTCCAGGAGGCCTCGTTGGCTTTCATAAAGCACAACACTGAACAGATGGAAATGAAACATCTACTGGAATAAATACTTCAGTGCCACAAAGGATCTTAGTAACTGTATCATAGTATGCTATAAATATATTTCACAGGTTTTCACTGTTTTCTTTTTAGGTGATTGGCTTGTTGGACGTGTTCACCCCTGCCAAATCACTAGAAGAATTCAATGATGTGTAGGTAACTTCTCTGAAGATTGCAACAAAATGTCTTTTGTATCTCCTTACACCTCCCAGGTTATGAGAGAAATATTTGTCTCTTTAATTTGTCTGCCATCACTCACAAATAATCCTGAATTCCAGCACAAAGTTATAGTATATCCTAAGCTATTGGACTTTTCAGAATTGTTCACTTGCTATGGTTTTCTGCCCAGTGCTGTTGGAATCTCTGTACTAATTTGCTACATTATTTAAAGTGTCACGATCTATGTTTCATTGAACAACGTGCTTTGGGACAGTCAGCTCTGCTACTGGAGATTTATAGGGAATTTTTATCCTAATCCTATTCAAGAGATTGCTTCATAGCCCACGTGATTGCTTTTGTTCACAGGTACTTGGTGACACATCTCATGGGAGCAGACCTGAACAACATTGTGAAATGCCAGAAGCTCACTGATGACCACGTGCAGTTTCTCATTTACCAGATCCTTCGGGGCCTGAAGGTGAGTGTCCCTGTCTCCCCTGAATGGGGACAGCTCACCATGGAGGGTCAAAGTTCCTGGATGTTACATCCTCAGATATTCAGATGAGTGCATAGGGCTTCTATAACTTCCCTAAAGTATTGTAGAATAACATTTTATTATTGTTCTTTCACTTCTGCCTCTCTGGAGCTGTGCATCAGTAAGGTTACCTATCATTTTTATGTGTTCCTGTGGGCAGAGTCTAGAAAATGATGAACTGTGATGCCCTCTGGTCTGCTCTGGCAATGAATTTTCCATTTCTTAAGTTTTGTTTACTTGTGTTGTTCCACTCATGTGGCAGCACTCCTGGGTGTTCCTAAGGAGAGGCAAACTGGAACACCCACCTGGTGAAACCCACAGACACACAGCTGGTTCCTTCTGCAGACAGACTGGAGCATCTGAATTGTGTGGGCTGGGCTAGGGCAGTATTTTCAGGGAAGAGATGAGGAGGTGGCTGCTTGGACTGTTACATAAATTTTGTCATCTTATTTTACAGTACATCCATTCAGCTGACATAATACACAGGGTGAGTATTCATTCTAAGATTGTTTCCTGTAGTGAAGCAATATCTTTAAAAGATGAAGCATGAACTTTTACAATGTAGCACCAAGAGAAACCAGAGAAAATTTTCTGAGAATTTTGTTGGTTAAGTAGTAAAAAGATTGAACAGGGGATGAGGTTGTCAAGATCCATAATTTTCCTTTGTGAATTAGCTTTTCTCTTAAATACAAATATGCAGCACCAGTGTTGCCTTTATGCATTTTTGGTTATATGTGACACCTCTGAGAACCACAGAAGAGACTTCTGACTCTGATAAAATAATTCATCCGAAGTTAGTATTTGCACTCAGTTAGAATCTGTATTTTTATCTCCATTTACAATTTTATCTACTTCAGACATGTGAAACAACACATACTTCACTGTTAATGCTGATGTTTAATTTTTTAGGATTTAAAACCCAGTAACCTAGCTGTTAATGAAGACTGTGAGCTAAAGGTAATGTAATTAAAAAATCTGATTTGTTTGACTGAAATTTGAGTGAGTGCCATGTGAATGTCCCTTGCAACTTAAGTGTCAAAACAATTCCTTTTGAAGATACTTTCATAGAAAAGTAATAATATGCTTCCCAGCTGTAGATTTGTAAGGATGTGGTTTTTGTATCTGGTCCTGTGTTTTTAGTGAATCTTCATGAAAGTGCAGAGTTAACAGCTTTAGTTTGTGTTTACTTGTTTGGGAGACAAGATACCCAGACATAATTCTGATTATCAAGTCCTATGCTGTTCTAGCCTAGTGTCTTTTCACAGGTTGTGAAATTTGGTTTCATAATCTGTTTTTGCAGCTCTCCCACCTCTCCTGCCCCCGGTTCAGTGATTGCCTGGTTGTTTATGCTGGGTGGTTTGCACTGTTGCCCTGCAGTTGTTGGTGTTTTGTGTTTGTAGATCCTGGATTTCGGGCTGGCCCGGCACACGGATGATGAGATGACCGGGTACGTGGCCACCCGGTGGTACAGGGCTCCTGAGATCATGCTGAACTGGATGCACTACAACCAGACAGGTAAAGCCTTTAGCCAGCACAGGAGTTCTATTTTGTCAAGTTTCTGAATTGTGAGGGGGGAAAAAAAGAGGTGTCCTTACATGTGCTCCCCCTTCATTTGACTGCATAAGTTGACACGCTTGGTAATTATGCTTCGGAGTTGGTATTTGAACCACTTTCTGTCAGATGGAAGTTAAGAATCATTGTGATAGCATTCACCAGGAATTTGAACCTTTGAAACTGCAATCGGCAAAATATTGTCAGCACTCATCCCTTGCTTTCCTAGCAGTGGTTTTTAAAGTAAGTGACTGGAATGTGTCTGGCTGGGGAGAATGTCTGGAGCTGTAGTGTGAAGATTGATAAAAAGTGGATAAATCTCCCGTCCTTTCTTCTCCTGTTAGCCACATCTGCACAGATTTATATTCCTCACAGTTTCCAGTATCTTTTCTCCAGCAATACTTGCAGATCAGGTGCAGAGAAGAAAATCAAAGTCTGAGAATAGTTCTTGTACAGGAGAGCACCAAAGAAAATGATGTGCTACCCCAATTTCTTATATCAGTACCTTATGGGGTTTTCCCCCCCCCCCTTGCACCTGTATGGGCTTGTCTTGTATCATCAGTGCAGTAGTTGATGGTTGTTTGGGTAGCATTTATGTAAGGCCACATGCAAATCCATTCCTCAGAGTCCTCTTGGACAGGTTTCTTCCTCTTTGTTGGTTTAGATTCCTCCCCAGCTCTTTGGTGTTCAGGTCATGTTATAGTCTGGAAGGAAGAGTTGCCTGATCTTGAATTCTGTTATTTGCACAAGTTTTAAATGACACAGAACAGAATCAGTTAGCTTGCAATGTATTTCAGATTGCTTCAGTGCCGTGAGACTGTTTAAGGATGGAGTTGTTTGGTTGGATGGGATGGTTCTGCTCAGGCTGTATTTTTATGCATCATGATTTGTTTTCTGGTTTATTTTGTTCAGTTGATATTTGGTCAGTGGGATGCATCATGGCTGAACTGTTGACTGGAAGAACATTGTTCCCTGGCACAGACCGTATCCTTTAGAAGTAATTTCTTTTTTGAAATTGAAATTAGATCTTCATTTTCACATAATTGACAAGAAAATAAGTTCTGGGTTTAGTTATGGACTTCTGTTAGTTTGTTTTTAAATTAATGGCTTCTTTTACTCACAGTACAAAGAGGTGAGTTCTTGATTTTGCTGCACATCTGTTCTTCTTTATTGTCTATTGTCATCATTAGATTTACATACTGTTTGTTTTTGTTACTTTCCTTTAAGTTTATTTAAATTTATTAGTTGAGTTTCTAGCTAATACTTGCATGGATGTCTGCCAAGAATCCTCTCATGCTTCAGGTTTCTTGCAAATGTGATTCCCTTCTGGCCTCTCTTCTTTTTCTCCTGGAGGTATCCTGGCTGTGAAAGCAGTGGGTTTGCAGATTCTTTAGTGCCAAGATTCTCATTAAAATTGCTCTGAAATGTTTAGGTTCCATTTCCATGCTTGACTGTGAACAGACTGTGAACCTTCTTTCACAGTGTGCTTGTACTGATGGGAAAAATTAACCTTGAATAAGATCTTTACAAAATATGGGTTTTTTTGCCTCATCAAAGTGGACTGGGTAGGACACTTTGGCAAATTTGAGAGAACTTTGTGAGATTTGGTCATATTTTCCCCTGGAAATTGGAAGTGAGACTTGATGTAAATTATTGCACTTAACATTTTTGTTCAGCCACACAAGACTGGGGTGTAATTTACTACTGTCAAGAATTTTCATTGCCTAGAAATTGGGCTTTCATTTGCCAGAGAAAATTACATGGCCCACCTTTTACCAAAGTTTATTATTTCAACCAGTTTGTTCATTTTAATAACTTTTGTTCATTTGTTAGTATTTGTGTCAGTTAATTCAAGTATGTTAGCACTTGATGAGAAGAAAGCTGGTGTTGGAATTGCTGCCTTCTGTTTAATTTACCTTCAGAAAGCATCTGGGTTGCAAAACTCCCTCCTGAGGAGAAGCTTTCATTCCAGCTTTCACAGTGTCACCTCCCTTTTCAGTGTGCTTTAACTTTATCCTCTCCTCTTTTTCTGCTTGTCTCCATCTGATAATTTCTCTCTAAATTTGTTGTACTGTGCTGTGTAGTCATCTCTGCACTATTTTTTTGTTCTCAGAGACAGAAACTGAATTAAACAAAAGCTGGTATATTTTTATCTGTTGATTCAGCATGTGTAGGTTGGTTTGGACAGATTTTTTTTTTTTTGTTTCTTTTAAGAAAAACTGAGATACCAAGAATTGTTCATTCAAACAAAGCAAAAGCCTTTAAGCTGTTGCCATTATTTAATCCTAGCAACAGTGACACTTTAGATTTTAAAGAACTTGACGCTTGCAACTAAAATATTTGTAATAGGGTTTGCAATGTGTAAGAAATGCTGCATGGTTTTGATTTATTTTGTGTTTTTTATGAATTGAACAAAATGGTGATTCTTCCAAGTCTGAGAAGTTTTTTCTCCAACTCTGTTCTTAGCTGTAAATTAGAGCCACTGATATCTGCAATGCAAAATGAAGTTTACTTCTAGGATCTAATTTATTTACTTTATCATAATAAGGTACTTCATTTATTTATGTCTCTCAGCAGATGCTTGTGATGATTTACTTTAAATGCTTCATTTCATTTGCAAATGGCAGTAATGCTTTTTAATTAAATGCTCTTTCTGTTCTGAGTTGCTTAGATTTAAGAACAGACCCAATCCTTTCCTGTCTTAGACGAAACTTTGTAGTACTGTAATTCTTCCAGTCCTTCTGTGTGGCTCCCCACTTTGTTTGTGCTTTTTGATCATGAGGTTAAAACTAAAAGGGGAGCAGGGCTGGTTCTGAATCTTGTTTGTGCATGGAACACTTACCCAAGGATTGGAAAGGACTCTGGCTGCAGCTTTCACTCCAGGTTTGCTGGCATCTAAAGACAGCAAGCAGAATTAAGATAAGTCACTTCTAGTTTCTTCCTGTCTTGGAAGGCTCTTGGAAATCTTTATATGTGCATTATTTTAGGAGAGAGTTAAAGGGGTTTTCCAGGTTTAGATCCTGTTGGGTAGTTCTGGGCTCTTAATTTCATTGTACTCACAGATTTGCAGAGGCCCCTGTTCCTCCTGTAGTGTCACTGTACAATTGCTGATTTACTGACTTTGGAGTTAATATTAACATGAATAATTCAAGGTGTGTTTGCCTTGTGTCCAGTAGCCAAGGATGTGATATATCCAAATCCACTGCAGTTCTAGAAAATCCCCTGTGCAGTTGGAGGCAATGTGACTCTGTGTTGCTGGAAACTGCTCCTCTTTGACAACTGAACATTTGAAGTAGTTCTTGCTTCTTGGTCTCAAGATGTAAATTTTCTCAACTGTGTAGCCTTACATTTCCAAAATTAGAGTGACAGAATATGTAATGGCTTCTCAGGATGATCATCCCCCTGTTCAGATGGTTCTCTTGTTTCAAGTGTTGGTCCTTTTCAGCAAGGATTTGCCAGAAATGCTGTGATGTTATTTACAGTCCATCACATATTTCTTTGTACAGCCTGGGGATGCACCTGTTCAGTACAGGTAAGCTGTGAGCTCATTTAATCAGGTAAGTAATAAAATTGGACTCTGAAATCATGATCTTCAATGCTGTCTGTGATGATTATGCTTCTGATAAATGAATGTTGAGTTTAAACTTCTGAATCTGTAGAAATTCTAAACACAGCTGTCACTGACTTAAAGCAAGAATTGTGATACTCTTTGAAAAAAACCCTGTGGTTAATTTGGGCTTAGCTCTGAAGGATTGCCAGAGTACTTCTAATTTACAACTGAATGTAAGGTAATTTAATTATTCCTATTGTAATCCATGGGTAGAAGCATTTTGGATGGAAGATGTATTTCTAATACTGGTAAAATCTCTGCCAGGAGGTGGAGAAGGAGGTCAAGATTTTGGGGAAGAAGTCAGAAACCAAAAAAATGAGGTGTTGAAAATCAGAGTCCTTCAGGCATTGGACTCTGTTTTTTGTGGGTCCCTTCCAACTCAACATATTCTGTGCATGGGAGGCTTAGCTGAGGCTTTCTTGTTGGTATTGTTGTATCTGTCTGATGCCAAGATCAGTTTCTGTTAAACACATATATTAAATTTTTACAGCTCTTGTAACGTGAATGATTCATACAAATAAGTAGGGAAGTTGACTTTGTTAGAATATTTGACTTGCACAAAACCATGTAAAGAAAAAAAAAAGAATATCTAGATTTTTCTTGTACTAGTTTAGCTTTTTCTGTATGTTTTTAGTTGTGTTCCCTTAAACTCTGGAAAGTGGTTTTTTACTATTTTTATTCAGTATTATGAAACTTCCATGATAACTAACCAATCTAAAATGACATATTCTTCTTATACACCTTGTTCTTGCTTGTGATGGCAGCTAAAACAACTTGGAACTTTGCTTTGCCTGGATAAGCTCTTACAGTCTTGTGAGATTTGCTGCTGGTGGTGATAGCAAGTTATTTTTCTAAATTTTAGAATCCCTCATCAGTCCTTGGGAGTACCTTGAATATGGCACTTGGGGTTTGCATGCTGTGCTTCCCTTCTCCATGCACATGTGGTGGTGTTTTTCTTCTGCTTTGTATTTTCTAAATCTCTTTCCTGTCTTTAATTGCTTGTGGCTCATTTCTCTGGGATGTGATGGGCCCTGTAGTTAAGGAATACTGCAGTTGAGCAGGTTAGAGATGGCAGGCCTAAAACCAGAAGCAGGGTTGGGTTTTGGCAGAGCCAGTTCCATAGTCTGTGTTTTTTCTTGTTTATCTGAGAAGTATCTTCCACTAGCAAACAGAGCAGCAATATTGTTGGCACACCAGTGCACAGGCTTTTAAATGCCTTTAAATAAATTAAATGTTTAAATTGACCTGTGGCACGTTAACACTCTAAAATTTGCACTTCAACTGCTGCTTGCACAAGAATAAGTGAAAGAAATAAGGACTGTTTTGAATAGCTCTGAAGAAAAAACTAATTTAAATGAGCCAGTTGTGGTTAGTAGAGTGCACTTTGCTAATTCTCCTACCACAGTGGATATTCTGATCTCATTTTAAGCATTGACTGTTCAGAGTTAGCAATTTAGCTGTGCTAAATCCAACTAGATATTTGGTTTACTTTTAGATTTTGAGTAGCTAGAAGGTTGCCAGGTAACTTCACAAGTGAAAAATTAATTTAGCTGTTCTGACAAAGTGCTAATTTCAGAGCTCTTAATTAATTTGATAGATAAAACTTTAGACCAAAGTTTACCTCAAAAGATGGTGGTTTTAGCAAAGCATTGGTGATTTCCTTCATACAGAGTTTGCCAGTATTACAGGAACTCTGAGTTGTTTTCTAGGGTTTTTTAAAACAGGTGAACATTTTTGAAGTTCTTGTAGAACTCAAATTAAAAGATACTCTAAGAAGGAACTGCATCTGTATCTTCAGCCATCAGGAAGGCATTGATCCCAGAAAACAAGATTGTCTAAAAAAATTTGTGTAACTACTTTGGTATGATTTTAAAGGCAAATATAAACATCATGGACAGCCTGAAATCCCCGTGGAGGATAATTCAGGGAAGAAGGGGGATTATGCACTGATGGTTTTAAAAAGGATGCTTTATGTCTTCTTAGTGTCTGGAGATTTAGACATAAAACTGTCTTGGATGGATTTCCCCCCTCAATTGTGTTTTGTGACCTAGGCCTTGTTAAAGGGGACAGCCCAGGCTGGCATGTGGCCTGCTGGCAGCTCTGTTCCTGGTAAAACATTCTTTCCATCTGCAGTGTTCCACCCTGAGAGCTTTCCACAGAGATGTGTTAGACCTGAGCTCCTGTTCTGTTTCTCCCTGCTGCTCCAGCAGGTCTGGAGGGCAGAAGGGATGTTCAGGTGTTTTGATCCCCCTGCCCTGGTGTCCCCAGGAGGTGCCAGGGCAGGACCCTGTGCCAGCTGCAGCAGCTCAGCTGCCCTGGCTGTGGGCAGGGTGTGCCCTTGGTGAAGTGATGCTGCAGGGTACAAGCAGGGTCCAATCATTTCCTTACCTCCTGAGCTTTAGAAGTGGCTGAATGAGCTTGGAGGGTGTTCACAAAAAGCCTTGACTTTCTTCTTAATATGAGTGCCTAGCCTTTCCAGCCTTCTGCTTTACTTCAGCTGTTACTAATGCAACCTAATCCTGCAAACTGCAGTTTGGTGTGGGGCCTGAGGGGGTGAAGGGAGCATGGAAGTTCAGCCTCTGCCAGTGGGGCAAAAGATTTCTGCTCCAAAATAGTTCAGGATGCAGTGCCCAATTCAATGCATGTGGGGTATCTGTAGGCAAGATGTTCAATCTGTCTGAGACAGACAGAGCTCAGTTATATTCAGTTGCAACAAGAGGAATAAATATGGTTTGCCTAAAATAGCTTTTCAGTCAAGGCCTTGGCAAGAATTAATTTTCAACATTAATAGGGTGATGTGTTGCACTTTTCATTTTGATTTCTCCCAGCATTTTCCTTTATGGTCCATCATTAGATATTGATCAGTTGAAGCTCATTTTGAGACTCGTTGGAACCCCAGGGCCTGAGCTTTTGAAGAAAATCTCCTCAGAGTCTGTGAGTTTACACTTTGATTGTAATATCTGCCCTTTCAGAAGTCCCAAGTTTGTGTGTTGTTCTCCTGTAGTCTTATCTGTAGAATGTGTTGGGATTTATTTTCTGTTATTTTTCTTCCTTTGTAATTCTTTGCTCTTGGATGGCTTTAAGTTCTTATGCTTTGTGTATCTGATCTTTATTCCTCTTACCTCTGCCCATGGTATGATTTCATCCTTTCATATTCTCATTTTACTGCTTCCTGACTTTTCTCTCAGTTTGTGGGTTTATGCTTTGTGATCTATTGTATCATCAGGTGTTACTGGGGAAGTATTTTTCACAGCTAAGAGCTTGAGGCTTGTCTCAGTTATTATTTCTCCAGATTGCATATCCAAGGATCTTTCTAAATAGGAGCAGGTGTGTTATCCTCTAAACACACACAGTCCCTTCTGTAGTGTGATTAATTTCTGAAACACTGCTGCCATATCTTTGTTTTTGTAGCAGAAAATGCATTTTAGGTGCCTTTCTGTAGCAGCTGTTCCAGGGCACACAGCAGAGTCTGCTCTTCACTTGTGCTGTGTGGGGCCCTTTTACCAAGGGAGCAGCAAAAAGGCTTCCTGCAGTCACTTTGGGAGGGTGACCTCCATCTTCAGCCACTTGCTGTGCTGTAGTAATCTTGAATTGTGAACTTGTGCAAAGACAGTGTGAAATGGCCTCTAATTCTACCTGTTCCTTAAGGAGGAGTGAATAAATCAGAGCCAGGGACTAACAAGTGAAGGCACAGTGAGCACTGAGGTCTCTGCTGTTTGGGAGCTGCAGCAGAGGATCAGAGCTGTGGAAAGTGGTGAGAAGATTATGTTGTGCTGCAGCTTAATGTTCTTGTAACAGTGACTGTAAATAAAAATGTCAGATTAGCCTTGAATAACACCTGCTGAAGGGATGTGCAGTGCAAATTGGGATACATTGGTCAACTTGCTGAATATCCCACCAAAGTAAAAAGCCCTGGGATGTTCTACCTTCAGAGAGATTAGAGCTGAATAACTCAGATTGATTTTGGTTGACCTGTGAACTGACCTTAAGGTTACTCTGGTGTTTGAAGTACAGGGGATTAGCAAGAGACATAAGATGGAAGGTTGACTAAATTAAGCAGAAGATTAATTTGCGTGTGTAAGTTGAAGTGGGTCTTTTTTTAAACATTATTGCACGATAAAAATAATAATTGCTCTTCTCCAGGTCTGAAACAAGTCTGTTAAAAAAAAAAAGGCAGTAAAATACCATTTCTACTCCTTTTCCACTGTATGGGGAAAGCAAAACTCTTGTTTGATGGTTTTGCGTGTGTCACTATAACAAATTCTGGATTTCTGCTGCATTACTTTACTGATTCTCACTTTCCCTGTTCACTGATACCTGCTAACTCTGTTTTATGCAATGCTAATGTTTTGCTAATTTTGCGTTTAATGCCTTCTGTCACCCAGCCCACATCAAAGGGCACTCAGCTGTTCAGAAGGTGTCAGTTGTGAGCCAGTTTCACTTTGCACCACAAGAAACTAAAGCACTTTCTATGCAGCAAGAGAAAAAAAAAAAGCTGGTAACCAATGCAGAGGGTGCAGTTTTTGTTTCTGTTTTAATTTTTGATCATTTTCCTGAGGCTGTGTATATCTACACAGCACAGGGAAAAATTTGTGGAGTAGCCTCAGCCAAAGGAAGCATCTACTCTGATGGCTTAAAACTGCTGGGAAATGTGAACACAACCTTGTTGGAGTATAATGCTACTTCCATTGGACAGAAATACTTTCTGTACTGGCAGTTACCAACTGAGCAATGATTCTGCATTGCTTTAAGTGTTCACTGGTGTAATTGCTGAACATCTCACAGATAGCTGAAAAAATTAGTGGACCCTGCCTGTATGGCTTTTGCCTTGTGGTTTGCAGAAGAGATGCTTTTGTATGCGACTGTTTTCTGTTTGAAATGGTTTTTGCACTGTTTTTAACAAAGCCCTTGACGAGGCACTTAAGATATTAACCAGCTTCAGCAGATCATGCGTCTGACGGGAACGCCCCCTGCATATCTCATTAACAGGATGCCCAGCCACGAGGTGAGATCTGAGCAGAGGAAGGGGGTGTGCAGGGCAGGGCTTCACTCAGGGGTCACCACTTCTGTGAATGAAATCCTTGCATGTGGCATGGGGTGGGCAATTAACTACCTGCTCTTCTGAAAGATTTTTGTACTAAATGAAGATGAGAGATTTGGACAGTGTGTGCTCTACTACAGATGTGTGAGACTCAGGAGAGCCTGGCTGTGAGCTGGTTTAGCATTGTGTGCTGTGTTGTGCAGCTCAGCAAAGGACAGCAGGCTGCACCCAGCCTTGCTGGGACACCAGGGAGTCAGCTCTTCC
This sequence comes from Peucedramus taeniatus, assembly GCA_013400575.1. Taxonomy (NCBI): domain Eukaryota; kingdom Metazoa; phylum Chordata; class Aves; order Passeriformes; family Fringillidae; genus Peucedramus; species Peucedramus taeniatus. The sequence continues at coordinate 60,688 of WBNO01005504.1, read as the reverse complement.
TGCACCTCTCTGCTTTCCAATCTTACTTTACCACGAGTAATGTCAGTTCTTCCTCTACTGTCTTGAGTGCCTTAGTTGGGGCAGGGTAATGCTGATGTGCTTAGTAGGTGTCAGACTAAGCAAGGAGACAGACCATTATAACCAATGCTTCAGAATGGTTGAAAAGTACTTGGTCTTGCTGGCTGGGTATTGTCTGATACTTCAACAGAGCATTTATTTCCACAGGCAAGAAACTACATCCAGTCTTTGTCTTACATGCCGAAAATGAACTTTGAAAATGTGTTTATTGGTGCCAATCCCCTGGGTAAGACTTATTAATTTTTCCTGAAACTGAAGCTAGCATGTCCTGGGACACAGATTCCCAAAGCTTGTTCTGGCTGCAGGAATAGTGCAGAACAGGGTTATGTTTATGAAGGACGTGTGGGCCAAGGGTGTAAGAGGAAGAAAATGCCAGATGATGGTGGGTCCTGAGAAATTACAGATTCCTCATCTGTGTTGGGCTTTTAGAAGCTTTACATTTCAGAGTAGAGTCACACAGCTCATGTGAGAGATCCTCTCTGTCTGGTGCTCTTGCAGCTGTGGACTTGCTGGAGAAGATGCTGGTCCTGGACACGGACAAACGCATCACGGCCGCCGAGGCGCTGGCCCACGCCTACTTCGCCCAGTACCACGACCCCGACGATGAACCCGTGGCAGACCCCTATGACCAGTCCTTTGAAAGCAGAGAACTTGAGATTGAAGAATGGAAAAGTGAGTCTGGGGGAGGGGAGAGACAGTCAGCTTCTCTTGTGGTTGTAGAATCATGGAATATCCTGAGTTCGAAGGGATCCATAGGGATCGTGGAGTCCAACTCCTGGCCCTACACAGCCCAGAATCCCACTCTGTGCATCCCTGGCAGCGCTGTCCAAACTTTCCTGCAGCTCTGGCAGCCTCGGGGCTGTGCCCATTCCCTGGGGAGCCTGGGCAGTGCCCAGCACCCTCTGAAGGAAGAACCTTTCCCTGAGATCCAGCCCAACCCTCTTGACACAGCTCCAGCTGCTCCCTTGGGTGCTGTTCCTGCTCACAGAGAGCAGAGATTGGAGCTGCCCCTCTCAGACCTTGATGAGTCTCCCCTCAGTCTGCTCCTCTCCATCCCATGAGCTGAGGTTCAGCTAAGCCATGGTTAGAGGCACAGAAGAAGGTGATAAACTGTTGATTCTGTTGTTACACTAAGTGAATCTACCACATGCTGTGTGCATATTTAACATAGTCCCTGGTAACTAATTATTTCTAGGAGCACACAAACATATCCTTGTTTTCAAACTTACATCTCCTCAGTGCTCTGGAAGTATCTTTTATTGTGTGTTGGTTTCTGAGAGTGGTGTAACCATTATTTTCTTCTTTGTCTAAATAAATGATACTTTTTGTTTTAAATACTGTTAGAACATTTGAGATTGTTGCAGGTTTTCTTGTATGAAGGTGTGTCTGGTAGTGCTATCATAGTCCTGCTGCTAAGTTTCTGTCCCACTTCTCCCCCCAGGCCTGACTTATGATGAAGTAATCAGCTTTGTGCCACCCCCACTTGACCAAGAGGAGATGGAGTCCTGAGAAACTGCTCTCTTCTGTTCGTCCCACTTCACTGTGAAGGGAAGGCCTTTTCATAGGGACTCTCCAATTATCGTTCAAGTGCCTCATCACAACAATATTCTCCTTAGTGGAGGGGTTTTGTGTGTGTTGAACTGGGGAGGGAGGGGGGAGGGAAGGAAGCTGAGTCTATGTAAACATGCTGCATGCTCTTGTATTCTGTGTACAGCCTGGGGCAAGCCTCTGGAGACCTGTTCTGACTGCACTTAGTTCTTCCAGAGTAACAGTGCACCACCAGTCTGCACTGCTGGGGTGAGGTGAGGAAGGTGACAGCTAAAGGTTTGGTTGCAATCATTGCCATTTATCAATTCTCCTACAACTGAGTAACCTCAAAAAGAATGAAAGTTGGTTTATAGGCTTAGAGAATCCTCTGTTTTCTTCAGGACTGAAGGTGGGGTTGAGAGATGTCCTTGTTCAATGCCAGGTGTCTGATTTACATCCACATCTTCCTGGTACAGCAGAGTGTAGAGGCCTTCTGGTGTCTGATTCTTGGAACAAGAAAAGATGTTGTTTGAAACTGTAAATATGTTTGTGCCTTAAATAAATGGGGAGAGAGAGGAAAGGAAGTCTGGGGTGGAAATCTGACCCATTGTTCTTGAGAGTGAAGGCTCCCAGGTAGCAAGGCATGAACTCATTGTAATTAGGAAGTAACTTTGAGGCAACAACTTCAACCCCTGGATTGGGTATTCCTGTGTTTTTCACTTTCTTCCTCCTCTTGTTCTGAGGCTTCTCAGCATTATCTCCCAGGAGCCAGAGGCTGGGGAAGATCCTTGCTAGCCACACGTTTGTGTATTCTGTTCCCTCCAAGGTGGTGTGTTTTTGCATGTTGTAGCTGTATGTGCATGTAGAGCTGCTTGATTTTTGTCCTTACTTTTTGGGGATGGCACTGGGGGCAGTTCAGTCGTCAGTGAAATGTTCACTGAGTACCTCAGGCAGTGCCATAAAATCACAGCACCCTTCCTCCTGTGCTGCAGCTCCTTGTGAAGTACCTGCCATCCTAGAGGCTTCAAAGAGGGAAGGATGTCGTGTCCAACAACAGAGAAACATGCACCTTTTTCTTTGTTCTGACCTACTCTCTGCAGAGGAGGAGAGCTTGGGTGGAAAGGTTTCTTGTGAGATTAGGTGTAAAAAACGTTCTTTAAAGGAATTACTATAGTATCTTGTGCCAGAAGTTAAGTTATTTCCTGAAAAGATTTTTTTTTAGAAGTATTGGAACCAAAAGCAAAGAAATAAGCATGCATAAACACACAATCACCCTTTCACTGTCTATATCTATAAATACAAATATTTATATACATAAAACTAACATTTACTAGAAGTTTTTTTTATCCTCTCACGTAAGAGCTTCTTGGCTATTTCTTAGCAGGTTGATCTCTGCCTGAGGAAACATGAGAAGGGAGTATGTTTGAATACAAACATGGTTCAAGTATTTTGTATTTTCCAGGACTCTGCATGAGTGAAGTGCCCAGAGTCAGAGACTGGCAGGAGGGAGGTTTCTCAGCATGTTTGTGTGCTCCATCTGTAGCTGGGAACTCAGAAGCTCAATTTTAGGGCTTCTGGAGGAAATATTTTTAGACTTTAATTTGTTGCAGGCATCCTGTGTGGGCAATGTACCCGTGTATGTGAGGAGAAAGGCTTTTGCAGTATTTTGTATTCGTGTTACCTGTGGGGCAGAGAGTGTTTTTGTAGTGTTTTTGCCCCCTGTTTGAAGAGGCAGCACAAAGGGATGGGACGTGGATGACAAAGCCATTGATTCTTCCTAGGCTACTTCCCAGCGATCTCTTCAGGCCAAAAGTTCAATAAAGGTCTGGGCTGAGATGAAGAGAGCAGCTCTGTTGTGCTCTAGGATAAAACTCTCCACAGCCCAACAAAAGACAAAAAAACTCCCTTTTCTGCTGGGCCAGCAGTCTGGGTATTCAAATAAAAATGTAGATATACTGTGTAAACCTACAGCAAGATTATTTTTATCAGCCATTTTCTGTGTAGATGCTACAGTGTGATTTCATGCGGAAATATTGCTAAAGATTTTTAAAAACTATCGGTGTTGTGTGTGTGGGTGTGTCTGTGTGTGTGAGTGGGAATGGTTCATTGGAGTCTGTCCTCTGAGGGAGCCCCTGGGGCACAAACTCCCTGCTGCCAGTGCCGTGCTGTGCTCAGCTGCCTGGGCACGGTGCTGCACCCAGAAGCAGAGATCTGCTATTTTGTTTCTATCCATGGATTTTGCTGTAATTGGTTATGCCAGATAAGATGTCACAATACCACTGGTTAAAAATAAAATCTATTTTTCAGATTTACTGCACTGTTGGTACTTGGAAACCTCTTGCACTGAAGTGTTGAGTTTTAGCATGGTGTGAATTTCTCTGCTGTGCTGTGGGGGATGCTGGGAGGGGACAAGGTGGCTGACTCTGCTGCCATGGCACTGCTTGTCTGTTTTTCCACAATTCTCAAGTTTCCTGGTTGATTTGGTCACTGGAGTTAACTCATCTCAGTACAGCCCAGACCTGCCCCAGCTATTCAGGACTCCCTAATTGGGTGCTGATTGCCTGCGTGTGCACCAGCAGCTGAGCAAGGGCTGTGTTCATCAAAATAACCCAGGAGTTACATGTTTGCTTAAGGACCAGGAGCTTTTGCTGTGACACCTCTTGCTCACAGGTGTATTTATAGACCCAGCCAAGCTGTGGATTATTTCCGGGCTGTGCTGCTGCTGCAGCCAGGGCTGATGTACACAGACACTGCCCTGGTGCCTTGTCCTGTTTGTGTTTATGAACAGCAGGCTCTGCTGGGGTGCTTGAAGAGCCTAAGGGCCAATGCAGTGGTCGCACATAAAGCAGGCACAGTGAATCTTCCCTGCCCCTCGATTGTGCTTTTCCTGTAGGGACACCTTTGCAGGTGCCCTGTATGGAAGGAGCAGAGGCTCTGGGCAGGGTGGAGGGCTGCTGGGGTAGAACACAGTGCAAGCAGCTAGGCTGGCTTGGTAAGGCTCGGCTTAGTCACTTCCTTTGGGGAGTGGGGAGGATGCACCTCCTGTGCGGGAGCCCCACCTGAGCCTCCTCACGCTGGAGAGAAATGTTGAGGTGCTCTCTGCTTACCAGGAATGGTTCTCGTGCGCTGGGGGTGCTGGGCTGGTTGGTCACAGACACGGCGGTGAGCACGGGCTTTGTTTTGTCCGAGAAGAGCCGGGAAGGGCTGAGAGCTGCAGAGGTGAAGCCGCACCCAGCAAAGCCTGGGGCCCAAACCGTTCTGGGGATGTTCCCATGTCACAGCTGCCCCTGACACCCCTCGCAGCAGTCACTTGGAAAACCTCAGCCTACTTTCAGCGCCTCCCCACGCTGCTGGGAAGCCGGGCTCGGGAGAAAATCGCCATCGATGTGACCCCGTGGTGTCCTTTGTCACGAGCCTGGAACTGCCCATCGGCTTTGAAAGGATGTCCCTGCGTGTCTGACGCGATGCCGTCGGTGGCTTTTCCCTCGGATTCCCCGGCTCGACGAGTCCTTACTCATCCCCTTGTTTGGAGGAGGGACTTCGTGAGCCCCTGTCCGAGCCCCGTGCGGATATTTCTCGGCTGATGGAGCAGCAGAGCGGGAGCTGTGGGTGACAGGGGCTGCCAGAGGCGTGCCCGAGCGGGGCCGGCTGCTCCCCTCCTGCAGCAGGGCCCAGAGGCACCTGTACAACACCGAGGCGTGTCAGGAAACCTGATGCCTCACCTCTGCCAATGTGGAGGCGGAGGGAGGAGGGCCCAAAGACATGTCCCTTCACGCTCGCAACAGCTGAAAACAGAGAAGGAAACTCGCTAGAGCCTTTTCTACCAGCGCAGGAAGCCTCCCTGTCCCGCTCTCACCACAGAAGCCCTCCCGTACTCCACTACTCTGGGGGGGTGGCTGTCCCACACCCGTCGGGCGATGAACATCGCAAGGAGAAGAGGCTTTTACAGACAGGAGGTGAACAACACGCTCTGGGAGCTGCCCAGGAGATACACATCCCTCCACCCGCTGGGCTCCGGGGCCTACGGCTCCGTGTGGTGAGTGGGGTCCTGCTCGCAGCGCCCGCGGCAGCGCGGGGCGGGCTGGGGGTGTTGGAAGTTCCGTGCCGGGGGGGAAACGAGGAGGTGCCTGGCAGCACCCCTCCATTAAGGAAGGACATTTGCATGTGTGATGGGGACAGGCTGTCTCCTGCTCCAGCGCACGGCTGGAGACTCGCTCGCCTGAAGAAAATGGTCAGCCCGGGTGGGCAGAGAGGAGACAGGGCAGAGGTGCCAGGGCAGCCGAGCGTCACCTCGGCACTGGGGTCAGGCAGATTTTGAGCTGCTTTGGACCCGAGCTTGCGTTAAGGTTCCTGTCTGGTAGCACAGGCAGGAGGCGGGGGAATACCTGGGTGTCTGGAAGAGATTTGTCGGTGATGACAGAGGTGGGAGCTGGAACAGGGTGTCCTTGCTGTCAGTCCCAGGCAGCTGAAGCAGCTGGACAATACAACCCCCACCCCGACACTGTTTCCAGTGGATGGAAATTATTGTAAACCAGGATCAGTAACAGACCAGGACTTCCTTCATGGCTGATGATAAACCCCAGCCTACAAGAGAGCAGCAGGAGCTGCTGTTAATTATTCAGCCAGGCAAAGGTGCCTGAAGCAAGAGCAAGCACAAGGCAGACGTTGCTGGGTTTACACTGACAAACCAGAGACGAGCAACCCTGAAAGGTTAAATATGAAATAGTCCATTGATAGTATCTGAACAGAGCCCTTATTTCATAACATGCTGAGCTAAAAATAAAATTAAAGAAAAAAAAAAAAGGTGTGTCTGTTTTCATAGGTGTTGGGCAAAGTCTGGCCAGCCACTGGCATTAATCCTGAAACTCTGGTGCCCAGGTTTTGTCCTTTTCCCCCAGCTTCCAATTTACAGAGAGGCACCCACTTGGCTGCCCACATGTGTTTATGCTTCTTAGATTCTTAAGTAAGTCCTGCAAAATCAGGCAGGATTAGACTTGACTTTTAATTTATATTTGTACAGTGTTCTCTGATTTTTATCACAGAGAAAATCAGGAAGAAAAATAAAGACAGGACCAAAAAAAAAAAAATAAAAGGAAAAGAGAAATCCTTTCAAGTTTCCTTGCCCAGCTGAAAAGAACAAACATAAAAGAAATCTTTACTGGTCCCTGTAAAACTCTCGGCTGCTCTGGAGCTCTTAAGAAGGGAGGGTGAAGCAGCCCGGGGGTGCGTGGTCGTTTTGAATGGATAGAGCTCAGCAGGGAGAGCGCGATGCTGATTCCTGTACAAAGCTGAGACAGAAAATGTGGAGTTAGGGTATGCTGTCCTCTGCTGGGAATTGCTGGGAAAATGTCCTATTGCAGCAGCGGCTCTGGGCTGTGATTATGGCAAGGCTGTAACCAGCGCTGTCTGTGCTGTGCAGGCTGAAGCTCCACCAGCAGCTCTCCTGTGCTGGGGTTAGATGCTCTGTAGGTCAGCAGCTGGGAGGGCACCCTCAGACTGGGAAATCTGCCTTGGATTCTGCAGTTTGACTCCCTGGTCTGAGTCCCTTCCTCTTATTTTCCTGGCTCCTCCAAAAATTTTATGCAGTGCTGTCCCCTCTGCTGACATCTGCTGAAGTCCTGAAATGGAGACAAAACCTCACTGAGAGTCCTCCTAGGACACCCTGCAGCACCTTCAGCACTTCAGCTGCTTTGTGTAGCTGCTCCTGCACTTCCTCTGCTTCTCCTGACTCAGTATTTGTCAGTGCAAAGCTGGAGGGTGCAGCTGGAAGCCATGGGATTGAACATGATTATTTAAAGCTCTTCCGTTCCTGTGGGAGATGGGATAGGGATTTCTGAAGCAGTGGGAACTGCTCTGGGAATCCATAGTGGGATTTGGCAGGGAAAACCTTTTTTTTTTCATCTCTTTGCCTTTTGGGAGGGGTCAAGGAGGGGCTGAGACACCCCTGGAAAACACCACTGAGAACCCTGAATTACAGCTGAGGTCTGAGGACCTCCCTTCCCTCCTTTACAGTCTGAGCAAGGAGCCTCCAGAGGGAGAGGAACTGTCCCAGGATTGCCATGTCCAGCTGCAAACAGCCAATGTGACCAGCAGGAATAACTCAGCATGTCTGTAGCAATGGCTGCTGTACCAGGTTTTCATCAGTTTTAGGGAAGAGTCTCATTTTCAGCCAGACATGTTCTTACACAGAAGTGGATATGTAATCAAGGATTCTGAACACAGCAGGATTAATTGCAGCAGCATTTTCAACATGTGACATCCACTGTCTTTGCTCCAGAATACAGTGAAGGCAGCTGGCCTGCCCTAAAATACAACAACCTCCAAGCAGATGGCAAAGCAGAAATTGCCATATCTTTATTCCCTTATCTCCATGCATTAGGGAAGGAAAAGGCAGACTTAGAACTAATTCTGACCTTTAACCATTTGGGCTTCCCTTTTCTCTCAGCTCTGTTACCTCCAGCTCATTTCTGCAGGTTGAAGGGATGAGCCACTCATGCTTTTCTTGGTGTTCTGTCTCATCCCTCAAAGAGCACAGGCAGTAGTCTGCTGCTCAAAGCCACACAGGGTAACTTCTCTCCGTGTAGAGCTCCACTGAGCTCCTCTAAGGACCTTTCTCTGCTGTCCTTCTGCAAGCACAGGAATCAGCTCTTCTCCAGGAGATGACCTGTGGGGTTGCAGAATCTGTTAAAACATACTACTGACATCAGAATGGTTTTTTATTTGCCTGCTGCAGTTCAGCCATAGACAAGAAGACGGGGGAGAAAGTGGCCATCAAGAAGCTGTGCCGCCCGTTCCAGTCAGAGATCTTTGCCAAGAGAGCCTACAGAGAGCTGATGCTGTTGAAGCACATGCAGCATGAGAATGTGAGTGCTCATTTCTCCTCTTCCTGCTGACACAAGGGGTGTTTCCTTGCCACCTGGGAGCGAGTCCTTTTTGGTGGCATCACCTGTGTTTTAATTGACATTTGGTATGTGCAGGCTGTCTCAGGGTTGACCTGTGACCTGTTTGCTGTGCCCAGGCTGGAGCAGGTGTGTAATGGGTGAGCCCAGGTATTAGTAAGAGGGAAAACATTTTTGCAGCATCAGTGAGGAGTCCCTGGGTTCCTCAGATGGAATTTTCTGTGTTCACCCACGTGCATGTGCCAGTAGAGAGCTGATGAGTGCTATGAACACAGCAAATGCTTTCCAGATTTAAATGTGGGCTTCTCTCCTTCCTCAGGTCATTGGACTGCTTGATGTCTTCACCTCCACTGCCTCCTACCAGGGCTTCCAGGACTTGTAAGTCTGGAGTTGTTGCTCTGCATAGACTCAACTATTTTCCAAGACAGCTGTGTCTTAGCAGCAGCATAACAGAGAGGGTTGAGGTGCAAAGGGACCAGACTAGAATCCAGGCATCCCCAAATAATGCAGAGAACCAAGAGCACACATCAGCTCCCATGGCTGACACACCCAGAACACGTAAACAGATCCCACCCCTGCTCACAGCTGGGACACCACAGCACAGACCAACGTGTGCAATGAGGATGTGTTACATTCCATGGTGCATCACACCAAGGGTGATCCATGCTGGCACTGTGTGACTGCTGAGCTAAGGGGCTGCACTCAGAATGGGAGAAGTATTGTTTGTCAGGCCTCAGGGCAATTAAACTTAGAATTTGAAAGATCTGTCCTTCTTTTCCTCCTGATTCTGGCTCTACTCAGTTAATTTTTTTGGCATTTTCCCTCCATGTTCATGGTCACATTGGACAAGTCCTTTTTCTTTCTCCGTCACTGTAGATGAGCAGTGTGTGCCTGGGTTTGGGGTTTGGCTGATGGCTGAGTGTTAGCAGCCTGCAGGAAGAGCATTTGAAGGTTCTCAGAGCAGTTCCTGCAGGAAGACCATCAGTTAATTAGCAGCCTCAGCAGGCAGGTACTGAAGGAAGCTGGATGTTGTCTTCTGAGGCAGGGCTGGAGAACATTACTATGACAAATTTGGGAGCCAGTGCAGCTGCTTTGCTGTGTAAGATGTTTCAGCTCCTGGGTGGTGAAAGGCTATCCAAAATTGAACTTCACTTGAGGTCTAAACTAATTCAGGATCCTGAAGATCCTTGTTCTTACTTGACATCAGATATCTGATTTCAGAGGAGGAGAAAGAACAATTTTCAGAACAGGCTGAAATTCCAACTTCTCTGCAGGATGTGCTTGTTAGCCAGGAACACTGTCACAACGACTCATCTTCCTTACAGTGAGTTACATAGCCAGAAAAACCAAACCAAGTGAGAACAAGGCTAGCCTGGTCCCCTGCATTTTTCTTCCAGACTCAGGGCCTTGTCTTACTGCCTTTTAGCTACCTGGTGATGCCATACATGCGGACAGATTTACAAAAGATCATGGGACATGAATTCAGTGATGAAAAGATCCAGTACCTGGTCTACCAAATGCTGAAAGGGCTGAAGGTAGGTGGGTCTGGAGGAGTTTAGTGACTCCCTGTGTCTCCTCTGTCACAGAGGCTCTCAGGGGAGAAGACAGAGGGAATGATTTTCTATTCAGGAGCATAAAAAAGGAGTATGTTTCTGTAACTGGCTTTGAGGGAGCTGAAAGCAATCACTGCAAACTCTGGGATGTAGAGACAGAGCTTTCCAGCTGTCCTCTCACATCCTTCACTGGAGTCACAGCAGTGGCTTACAGGCATCAATGGGTTCACCTCAATCACACCTCTCCCCAGGCCACTGCCTTGAGTTTAAATAAAGGGGGGAAGAACGCACAGAAGGTTTGACTGGTATGCTAAAAACCCTGAAGTCAGTTTTGCAATTTGATGTTTTTGGGCTGAGATGATTTTTTTGAACACCCAAACTAACCATGTTCTCATGTCATCTGCTGTAACCTTGATGACTGACAGTTTGAAGCTGTTGTTGTACTTGCTCTGAGGAACTACTGCTTCATCCCTCCTCTTCTGCTCTATGCATCTTCTTTAGACTGGCAATAGCATTGTAAATACTGTCAGTAATTTGGGGCAGAAATTTCTTTTCAAACTGCTGCTCTAGGGACCAGGAACCTGTAGAAGGCTACAGAGGTTGTTCTCAGCAAGTTCTTGTTTGTAGCTCTCATTTCTCTGCTGGGGAACAGAAAATTTTGTCTGCTGGTGATCACATTGTGGCTCCTCTTTTTATTGCAGTATATTCATTCAGCTGGCATCGTCCACAGGGTAAGTTCATGTGTGCTCTTATTCTGATTTTTGTCTGAGAAACACAGCATAGTCATAAAGTTAATAAATTCCTAACTATCATTTCATTAATAGCCTTGTCTGCTCTAATTTTCCATCCTGTCTGCTCTCTTTTCCATCCTACACCCCATATATGTTTGGATTTGCTAATTCGTGCAGCATTTTGAGAAAATGCTGTATTTTCTGATGAGCTGAGAAGCATTTTATGACACTTCTTGAATTAAAACTGTTTCAAAAAAGAATCAAATAGTAATCTAATGCTGTACAGTATAGCAGGCATGGTGTTTATTCAGTCATTTGCTGAACTGATACTAAACCTGGGGTGTTATGGGACCCCATCAAAGGCAAGCAGCGGTTCAACTGAGAGTTGATGTTGATGTATTGCAGCTTGAAACATCCAGTTTTTCTGCTCCTGTCTCTTGTAGGACTTGAAGCCAAGTAACCTGGCTGTGAATGAAGACTGCCAGCTGAAGGTAGGTGGCAAAGCAGCACTTTGCAGCACATCAGCTCATGGAGGAACTGCTCTGCCAGCAGGAAATTGGCACTGTCATGTTTCCTCTTTCCTCCCGAGCCTCCATTCCAGGCGTTGTGTTCCTTGGCAGCTGCAGCAGTGGGAAATACTCCCCTGCTGATGTCACTTGCTGAATCAGGACACAAGACTTCAAATGAGCCTTCTGTCACTGTAATCCTCGTGGATGGCAGTGTGTAATGACTTCCTAGAGAAATTCAGCACTGCTGAGCAATACTTGCAGCAGGTGAATGATCCCTGAAGGGTCACTGGATTCAGCTGCAGTTGCCCTTTGGTTCTCATGGACATTGTGGCTGTGATTCCAGACAAAGTAATTTTCAGGGTTGCTCTGAAGGGTTTGCTTGCTGCTGGCTGCTGTGGTGCTCTAGCATGCATTTTCTGTAATGTATATTTCAGGGAGGGGCTCTGCTGCCCATAAAGGTTGGGTCAACAACCTTCAGCATTGAGGGAGAGGCCATGCTGTGTCACCTGCAAGGTGTTCTTATAGGAAAGTGTGAGTTGTGGTGACCTGGGAGCACGCATTCACCACCAGGTCACAGACCAACTCCAGTAAAGGACACTGACTCGAAACTTAAGCTTCAAGAAAGGCAGTGACCTTCCAGGGAATACAAGGCACTGATCCTTTCAGCAGGGTCTTCTCATGACAACAGGGTTTGCAGCTGGCTTGCAATTTACAGTGGAATTAAGACATATTAATTCTTTGAACCATCCCATGGGTGTCTGTGGTGTAGTTGGAGCTTTGTTATTATGACTGGAGCTACTCCATTTCCTTTTAGAAGTAGAGTCTCACTTGCCCATAGGATTTCTCTTTTCTCTCCCACCCTCCCTTTTCCTCATTCTTCCTTTGGCACTGCAGATCTTGGATTTTGGCTTGGCCAGACAGGCTGATGCTGAGATGACTGGCTACGTGGTCACACGGTGGTACAGAGCCCCAGAAGTCATCCTCAACTGGATGCATTACAACCAGACAGGTGAGCAGCCCTGCCCCAGCATGTGACTCCCTGGTGATGAGCTGGGGGATCCTGCTGGCTCAAATATCACAGAATTGTCCAGTTGTTTTTCCTCTTTTTCATCAGTGTTCCCTGGAGCAGAGCAGGTCCCAGAGGTGTTGCACAACTCCCAGAGCTGCTGCTTGCAGGAAATGATGAAAGCAGAGATCTTAGCAGCATAGAAAAACGGAGGGTGGGAAGGAGTGAAATTTAAGTCAGTGCTTGCTGCAAGCATCAGCAGAAGTGACAGCCCCAGCAACCATTGCTTCCTTTTTAATTATCTTTTTTATTTTTTTTTTCTTCCTTTCCCCCCCTCCCTCCTTTTTCTCTCTGAACAGTGGATATCTGGTCTATTGGCTGTATCATGGCAGAAATGCTGACTGGGAAGACACTCTTTAAAGGAAAAGACTGTATCCTTTCAAGCTGAACCTTTTTCCTCAGCAGAGTAATAATTCTTAGTGTGTGTGGAAGGGTTTTTATGAATCAGGCTACTGAGAAAAACGTGTCAGTCTGGTTTATCAGGAGATAATCACAAGGACCAGTCTTTTTGAGAAGGAAAAGGGAAGGGGACCTCAAAAATACACCTCTGTGGTAGCGTGGTTCTTCATCAGCTGTTCAACCTTGTGTGGCCATAGCTCCATTCCCAAAGCTTTGCATATCCTTCCAAGCCCATGGATTTGTGTCCTGGTATAGTTGTGCCAGAAAAATGATCTGTTGATAGAAATGCCATTCCAGGAAGAAAAGGTTAGAGCTCTTTTTGCCAGTCTAATGAATCTCTACTTGTATGACTGTGGTGGTCACACAAGTAGAGATATCATGAGCTAACTGCACTCCTGCAGACTGAGCTGTTGTGAGGGTTTGCTCCTCAAAGGGTGATCTTTAACACAGCTTGCCAGACCTGGATCAACTGACCCAGATCCTGAAAGTAACAGGGCATCCAGGAGAGGACTTCTTGGAGAAGCTGGAGGACAAAGCGGTAAGGAAGTTCCTGTGGATTTGGGTCGGCAGAGGTGTCAGGGGAAGAGGATGACTTGTGTTTGGCATGGGAGTGGTGCTGCCTCAACAGCAGCAGGGAAGTGCAGCAGCAGCCTGTTTCCCTGGGCAAGGAAGGCAGTTCTCTGTGCAGGTGGCACATCTGGTGCACCTGGTGCTGTGTTGGGAACGGCTGTGTTTGGCATGGACTCCCACGTGAGGTGCCTGATGCCCCAGCAAACCCATCTTCTCTGTTCTCCTGTTTGGCTCTAAAAACAGAAGCATTTCTATGTTTTGACTGATAAAAATAGTTCCTTGTAAACTGTTTGCTGAAATGGGACATCTGGAATGCTTTGCTCTTCTCTTAATTTGCTGAGACTGGGAGCTGTATTTCACCTGTCCATGTGCAGTAACTGTGCTTTCCTTGCTCTTTCAGGCGAAGAGTTATATCAAGTCCCTTCCTAAAATACCCAAGAAGGATTTGTCTGTGCTTTTCCCTAAAGCAAATCCTCAGGGTAAGTAATCTCCAGCATTTCTCATGAGTTTTCATAGCTGGAAAGGAGGCAAGCTGACTGCCACAGCCCCAACTTTTTTTAGTACAGTGTAGAACCTGTTTGTTGAATACCTGGATCTAGCAATATTTAACAGACAGCTGATGTGAAATTTTCACGGTAAGAATTAATCTCTTAGAAAGAGCTCTCTTCCCAGGTAGGTTAGAGGTGAGAGCAAGCAAAACTCTTCAAGAAAGAGAATGGAAGAAAGTCTTAAAATGTTAAAACCAAGTGGGAATGGGGCTGACAGACTAGTCAGCATCTGAGTTTCCTGCCCTTCTCTTTACCAGGGATGTATAGGTTTCTATACAGATGACTCATCTTAAGGCTCCTTTGAGATGCAGGGCTCTGAATGAAAGCAAGTGATTAAAACTGGAAAATATCTTGAGGTTACTGGCTTACTCCTCATGTTTCTGCAGCCAAATTTGTGCAGCAAGGCTTATTCAAGTCTAATTTGGTATTTCTGCACAATTTAACTTCTGTTGATAAGAGCTCCCTGAGGCTGTTGTTGGGCAGACTTTGCATCTCCACTGATGGGAGCTCTTTGCTGCCTTGGCCAGGTTGAGGATTCTCTTCACTGTTTAGGTCTGGAGATTAAACACTGGAAATAGCAGTGCCACACTTGCAGGGTTCAAGCACAGGTGCCTGTGCTCCCCTGCACCTTGCCTAGCCCTGTTCCCATCCTCTACAGCTGTGGACCTGCTTGACAAGATGTTGCAGCTGGATGTGGAAAAGCGCCTTACAGCAACAGAGGCCTTGGCTCACCCCTACTTCGACCAGTTCCGAGATATCGAGGAGGAGACAGAGGCACAACACTCCTATGATGATTCTCTGGAACATGAGAAGCTTTCAATAGAGGAGTGGAAAAGTAAGAAGTTGATTTTCTTTGAGGTTCCCATCTAGCATGGGACTTTCCTACGCCTCTTTCTTTCCTGTACAGATGCTAAGTAAAGCTGTGATTGCCTGCTGATGCCTCCATGGTAGTGCACAGATCTCTTGCTTTTATCCATTCAGTAATAATCCCTCCAGCTCTTCAGGCAGACTTTTTTTGTCTCTCTCCTTTGTCTCTTTCAGCTGCCACTGAATGCCTTTTTCTGCAAATCCAACACTCCAACTTTTATTTGTGTCCTCTAAAATCACACATTAATGGTTATTTTGTTCTGTTTTTCAAGAGCACATTTACAAGGAAATCTTGACCTTCAGTCCCATTGCACGGAAGGATTCAAAGAAGAGAAGTGGGATGTCATTATAGCAATGGGTGCAGCTGTGGCTGGGACTCAGTTCTCCTTGATGACATCAGATTCATTCCACACTACATTGCTGGTGGCCAGCTTTTGGCCTGTGGGACCTTTCTCTACGTGCCAACACAAGGATGACACCTGACACCGTGCTGCAGGCATTGGACTTTGTTCTTCTAAAGGGAAGCACCCCAGACAGTTTTCAGCATAAAAGACAAATATATTCTTGTTGAAACTTTGAGAGAATTTTACCCGGTGTTTCCTTTTTTTTTTCCCTGTATCTGTCCACTTGAGAGAGGGCAGGTTTCATTCTTTCTCATTAGTCTTTTTAAGCACAGAGTTTAGTACATTAATTATGGATGAGGTAAAGGAAAAGGTAAAACTGGGAAGTGAGTCCTAAGCAAAAGGATCAGAAATACTGAATTTCAGCACAACAAGACCTTAACCAATCTCACTCTGACTGTGTCCTGCTTCCCTGAGCAGCCACAGAGCACCCAGCAGAGCAAGGCTGCTGGGACGGTGTCAGCTCCAGGGCACCAGGGGCTCAGCCTGTGTTCAGAGCAGCTACAAATTCATCCTCTCATCTTATACACACAATTCTGCTCAGATGCTTCCCCTCCAAAGAGCCACTGCCTCTTTTTTTTAATTTTTCCCTGCTTATTTCATCCCTTGGGATTTGATCAGTGCTTTCTCCTCCTCGCTGCTGACAGCAAACACAGCCTGGGAATTCAAGGCCACTTTCCACAGTGAAAAACTGGGAGTCCCAAGCAGCTGCACAAGTGACTTTGAATATGGATCTGCAGGACGTTTTCCAGCCTGTGTTGAAACTGGAGTATCTGCAGATCCACAGCTTATCAATACAGTCACTTGATAGTGCAGGCACAGCTGCTCACTGTGATAACACCTTTGGACTGTAACACCTTCTTCCCTAAGGTGATCAGGCAAGTTCAGCCAATCGTTCCAAAGTCCATCCCAAGGGATATGTGCCAAGAGCCAAGGGCCTTCTCTGTATCAGAGCTCAGAGCACAGAGTCCTCAGGACTAGAGAAAAGTATCGAGAAGGTGTTTGACCTCAGTAATACATACAGTAATTCTCAATTCCCCCCCTCTTCTATAGCTGCTGACTTATTTTGGTTTAGCCAGGTTGTTTGTATCCAGTACTCTCTAATTTTCTTCTTAAGTAATGTTCAGTTTTGCTGTACAGATCACAAGTAAGGAAAAACTGCAACATTTACAGAATTTTCTGATCTCTCCACTGGGAACTGGACAGTGATGTCATGTTGCTTGGCTGCCTCCTTGTTGCAGCTCATAGCATGCAGCACTGGGGATAACCCTGCAGTGACTGCAGTTTTTTGATAGGTGGTGTTGATGTTTGCCTGCTGTAGCTGCACAGATGGTCCGTGATGATAAGATGAGGTTTCTCTTGGCTCATATCTGTCCGGGTCATGTACAAGGCCTTTGCTCAACTCCTCTCAAGTAGGGACAGAGAGCACAGAACTGTGATGTGTCCTCAATTCCCTGGAAATTCAATTTTTTCTTATGCAGAAAGTAATCTCTAAAGTCAAAGTCCTCTGTTAAGGCAAAGAACCCATTCAGATAGAACTCATGAACCACTAAATGAGAATGCAGGGTATTTCTTAATCATCTTGCCCTCCTTCCAAAGGGGATATGTAGACCTGAAGAGTCTTCTGTCTCAGTAATCATGGCTAAGGGAGAAAACATCTTCACAATAAAGGAATGTACTAAGCAGTGTGCTGGTAGTTGAAAAGGGACTTGGATAGTTGTAAAGAATAATTTAAAATGCCCTTTGGGAATTGTCTGTCTGAGCAGAGGACAAGCAAGAAGAGGCACTGGGGACATGTGATACAAATAGGTGTGAGAACAATTGTGAGCATAACCAAGTAGGGTACATAGATTCTGCAAACATCAGCCTCACTTGTTTTAGAGATAGCACATAAGAGCTCTTCAGCATCAGTCTTTCTGCTGAGTATACACCCGGTTTCAGGGACTGGGTTTCTGGGTTTCTCTGTAGGTTTACACTTACCCTGAATGCTCTGAAATTGCAAGAGCAATCCCAACAGCTGCTGTGTGGGCTCCATGCTCTGGTTTCATTCATTCACCCACCAACCCCATACAGTGACAGAACACTGTGCAAAAGGATTACCCAATACCCCAACAAATGTGGGGAGCAGGTGCTCGGTAAGCCCAGGAACCCTGGAGGTGTATGTATATTTGGTTTTCTGTGGTTTATATCATCCAAGAACTCAAAATAGACAGTAGAAAATGTAGCAGGTTGGTAGTGGAAAGAGTATCTGTACATACCAACCATCTCAGTGCTCCTACAGCATCTGAGGACAAGGACGTTTTTCAATGAACAGCAACAAGCTATCAGAAGGGAGAGGAGGGAGGAAATCCTACTGACATTTCCTGAAAGGAGTTTGAAAAACACCTGCTTGACAGAGCCAGTGACTCAGGCCAAGGCTGGAATCCTTCAAAATCAGCACCAGAACCGAGGGGGTGTGTGACCCTGACAGACACTGTGTGTCAAAGCAGAAATTACCTCATGCCGAGGTGCAGGCAGTGCTCGGTCGATGACTCACACTGACACATAATTCATGGACATTCCTTTCATTACAAGTATAGTTTACATACTTAAAAATACAAAACCAAGTGATAAAAATCCCTCAGTCATTTAAAGTGACTAAAATTAAGTGGTCTAAAATTCCAAAAATCAGGCCAGCCAAAAATATGTTTGCTGTTTGTATTGAGTTTGTATGATAAAAATTTACATAGATAAATGGATAGAATTTTTGTGCCTGTCTCAGATAACTTCCAGATGTCTAACTTGGAATACTACTTACTTGCTATTCTTACATTCATTTCTGACTTCCAAGCATCTTTCTTTAATTTGGAAAATAAGGCCTTCAGAAACAATCTTTTTCTGTAAGTTAATTTTGACAGTTAATTAGGTCTGCAAAGTTCCGACTTTATGGGGCCTATGCACATGTAAGTGGGAAAGAAAAAGCATATGAAGGAATAATTATTTTATTTTCTTAAGAGATGCCACAAAATCAGAGAATTTTTAAGAGAGTTAATAGTAGCTGTGTTTTGGATACCACCTAGAAACCTTTCATTGCACAATTTTGAAAATTTCCACAGCCTCTTAGAAAACGACTTATTTTATCCTGTAGGTAAAAGATAGATTATCTGTTTTCATATTTAACATTTTCACCTTCTAGGTAGCAGACTAAACAAATAATGTTCATGTTCTAAGTATGTGACAATGGGAAAGAAGAAAAACATAGAAAATTATAAACACGTCTGAGAACTCTAGTGAGATTCTGTACAAAGGATGGTAATACCTTTTCATATTCCCATGTCTTGCTGTTGCCTGAGCAACCAGAGAAAGCGTTCCTAATCCTCTGCATTTTTCCTGTATCATGGGTCAGCAGAGTGTTGGCTGGAAACGTGATTATGGCCGTTTTGCTTTTCACAGCTGAGAGAAAAAAAGACATGAAAGATTGAATGAAGACCAGAATAGCCACTACTAATTTGCTTTCCCCCCAAGAGGATGGACACTCTCTGCACTAATTGTACTTATCCTGGAATCATTCAGGTTGGAAAAGGTCATTAGGATCATCGAGTCCAAATCTACACTGAAAATGTCAGTTTCCAGGTGAATGTGGTTTAGGGGATGTTTTGCCTGATTTCTCTCTACAAGGCCATTTTCTGAGCACATGAGCTTACACAGCTCTTGATGTGATGTTCAGCTGGTGCTGCCTCACAACTGATTCAGTCAGCTCTCCTTTTTTGTTGGAATGCACTCCATTAAATAATACTGAAGGGTTAGTATATTTGCAACCCTCATTGATTTGCTGTTACATGAAAGTGAGTTAACTTCTTTTAGCCAAGTTTGGCTGGAAAAATTAAAATTCTCCTGCCATAAACCATCATTTCAGAACTGTCTTCAGAACACTTCAACCAAAAAAAAATTAAAATTAGAGGACATTGAGATTAAAAAAATAAGGACCACTGAGGAGGTAGTGCTGGGTGCTTGTGTAACATCTCTGATGTTAGTGAGGCTGAAGAGGGTTATAAAGAGATCTATAAAATCCCAGTGAAAATACATGGCAACTGAGGCTTATCATTTTTGAGATATCAGGTTTTAACCTGTAATGCACAAGGGACCTGTTTAGCAATTGCTCTAATTTCAACAATTGTGAAGAAAACAGCAGCAGAACAAACAGCCAAAGAGAGATACAAACATAAATCAGTTTTGAGGCTTAATAAATCAACAAAGAAAAAGGTCAGCTCTCAATTCTAAATGATACTTCTCTTGCCTTTTTGTCTTACATGCTTGAATAAACATGGAGAAAATTGTAATATGAATGAAGGTGCCCAACTCTGTTTGAGGTGTCTTGGCTGCTGCTTTCATTTGAAGCAACTAATTTTACACTTGCACCTTTTAAAAACTGGGACAGCAAAGAAATTGAATTAAGCTGTGCCTCTGGGATTTGAGAGAAGTTCAGAACGTTTTTTCAAATAACATGTTAGTTCCACAGCTTTGATATAAAACAAAATGATGAATAATTTGTTTTGATGCTGTAACACATGGCCCTCAGTCATCAGACATGTCATCCCACTGCTCTTAATAGGGAACCTAATATGATTATATTAAGCTAATTCCAGTGCAAATTTAAGAGTATAAAGTTTCAAAACCGAGGTCAAAAAATGAAAGAGTTTGCAGAAGTTGGTCATATTTTAAAAAAAGTAAAAAAAAATAAATTCAAGTAAAACCCAGAAAAATTCCCACATAAAGAAGGAAAATCACAGAATGGCCTGGGCTGGAAGGGTCTTAATCTCTCTTTGCTGTCCTTTGCTGTGGGACACCTTTCACTAGAGCAGGTTACTCAGAGCTCCATCCAACCTAGCCTTGAACAATTCCAGGAATGTGGCAGCCACAGCTTCCCTGGACAACCTGTTCCAGTCAGCATCACAGAGAATTTTTTTCCTATTACTCAATCTAAACCTCCTCTTTTAGTTTGAAACCATTCCCCCCTTGCCCTATCCCTACATGCTTTTGTAAAAAGTCTCCCTTCATCCTTATTGTAGGCTCCTTTCAGGTACTGAAGGCCTGCAATTAGGTCACCCCAAAGCTTCTCTTTCCCAGGCTGAACAAACCCAGTTCTCCCAGCTTTTGAAGTTGCTCATAAATTATTGAAATTATTTTATTTACTGTTTAACCAGGAAGCAAATGCAGCTATAGGTTGTTTTAGGGTTTGTTTTATCCTACATGGCTAGGACCATACTGTTATACAGCTGTTCTTTTGAGGGTGAGAGCCTTTGTAAATCAGTGAGAGTATTGGGACTTTAATTCTAAATCCTTGATATGTTATTTTTTATGCAAAACAAGAATAGTTTATTTTTTATTTTCAAGTTTTGATATGTAAATAGTAGACCAGTAAAAAGTATACACTATATATACACAGTATATACTTCAAAGGCGGTATGTAAAGACTGCTCAGCAGTAACACATTTCCCTTTGCTTTTAAAACTGCAACAAGCTCTGGTCCAACCTGAGTACTTTGCAAAACAGACTGTCACAGACTAGATGCTCTCAGATTCCATGGTTAACATACGTTAAGAGACAAAAGATCTCCAGCTGGACTGTAAATGAGGGAAAACAACATTCTTTGCTTCCTTCTAAAACAGTTAATTCTATAAATTCAGATGGTGATATTATGCAATACTCTGTGGAGAGTGGGAGGTGGAACACACATATGCTCAAGTATGTGGCATGCTCTATAAAAAGTAAGTGTGGGAGCCTCTGCAATTCCTATCTCAATTCTTATCTCAGTTGCTAACTTAACTTCTTCCTTGTTCAATCCCCTCAGTCCCTCCAGCCTGTCACACCTCTGCATGTGAAGAGGCCATCTGGACCTGAAATATTGGTCTACAGAATAAATACAGGCTCATGCTATTTACATCGTTTGTTTGATGTTGCTTTAGACTAACTGTGGCAGGCAAAGGTTCTCTGGGAGTGTAGCCGTGTTGGACTCTGACACCTGACCATGCTCCAGGGTGTTTCCTGGGACCCCACGCCTCCCGCAAAAAAAAAAAAGTGGGCTGCAAGATGAAGACACCCTAAATGGGCCTGGGACAAAAATCCCACCTCGCTTCCCGTGGCCTGACGGCTCCCGGCTGTGAGGTACCGGCCTGGGATGGGCCCGCACGGCTGTACCCGAGCTCCCATACCCCAACCCCGCGGATGATGTGGGGGGCAGGCGAGGCGCAGGGTAGCCCGTCCCGGCCGCCGGGAGGCCGCGGTTCCCCGGTGCTGCCTTTCCAGCCACGGAGGGGGACACGGGCAGCAGCGACCCCCGCCTAAGCCATGAGGGCAGCGCGGAGGGACCCCCCGCCCTCCCGTCACCACCAGCCCCCGGGGGCCTCCCGCTCGGCGCGGCCCGGGTGTGGGAAGGCACCGCGGAGGGGCGGGCGGTGCCTGCCCGCGGGGGGAGCGGA
>WBNO01005504.1:6715-38496 GCA_013400575.1 Peucedramus taeniatus | reverse complement strand
CTCGCCGAGTAGGGGGCAGCGGCGGAGAGCGCCCGGGGCTGGGGAACGGGCAGCGCCATATCAACCGGACCCCCCCATTGCCGCCATCTTGGCCCCCCCTTCTTCGCGGCGCGGCGGGGGCGCCGCCCACCTTCTCCCACGCGATTGGCCCAGGCGGGGCTGAGCGCACCCGCCGTTAGCCCCGCAGAGCCTCGCGTTGCTATTGGTGATGGCGCTGTGATGGACGGCGGCGGCAGCCAATGGCTTTGCCAGCGCTGCCGCGCTCGCGCTGCGCGCTCCCGCCCGCCCGCTCTCTCTGGAGACTGTGGCAGCTCCATGGGGAGAGGTGGCCACGCTGTGGGCTCGGGCCGCGGCTCGATCCTGCCGGGGTTCATCTCCTTCTCCTCCCGCCACAGGACCGCTTCATTTCTGTCCGAGTCCCTGCTGTGCCTTGATCTCTGGGTGCTGCTGGAGTTCCCTGCAGGGAACCCTCGGTGCGCGGGGTAGCTCCTGAGAGGAGCTCCCACCAGTGCCTGGCAGCTGAGGGCATGTCACCGTTCCCTCAGTTGCTGCTGAGATCTGACACCGCTCATGGCGCACCCCATCTGCTGCTGAGCCCTGACTTTATACCTGAAACTTCATCCACAGCCCATGTCGAACCCTCCCCATTCCAGAGGGAGGACCTCTCTCGAGGCCCGTGCATCTCCCGTCAGCTTGACTTGGTTACAGCAGTATCAGGGCATTGATAAAGATCGAGATCTCGGCATGTGCCAAGGCAAGCAGCTCTGTGACCTCTGTTGGGCACCGACACATTTAATTGTAGGCATCAATGTGGGTGTGAGGAGCATAAACCCTTGGCAGGTGTGTGAGGGGACCAGGGGCAAGCACAGACGTGGCAGGAACATGAAGGGACATTGTTGAGGGCAGCAGGAGTTTTGCTGATGTTTTTGTTGGCAAAAGGTGGAGAGGGGGCTGCAACTGTTCCAGGTTGTTTCTTTCATCTGGCATCCATTGATTTTATTTTACAGATGTGTTTTTTAAATAGCTCCATGTGTGTCTGTTCCCCATTGCACTGCAATGGGTTTTAAATCCCAGTGGCTGCTCAGAGCTGGGTGCCTGCTGGTGCAGGAGAGCAGTGCTGAGGGACATCTCCAGACCTCATGTTTCGCTTGATGTCCTAAAGAGGGGCAGCTTTGGTAACAACAAACCCCAAACTCTTTATGACTATAGGTCTTCTGCAGTGCGAGAAAAGTATTTCTGATCCTTGGAGATGGCCAAGGCAGCATTGTGTGTGTGGAAATCAGTCTTTCCTTTAGAAGACCCACTTGTGTTCAGTATTCCAGGCTATGAGTATAACAGGGGCCTGTACTGTGGTGATGTTCTGTACCTGTTAATCTCTGTTTTTTTCAGGGGAGCTTTAGCCTCCTTTCTAGTAAATTTAAGTATCCTGACGATGGCCTTGTTTTTTCAGTCGCCTATTGCAGCTATTGCCCACAGGTGTGAAAGCTGCTGCTCAGGAGAATCAAACCACTCCTGAAGGAACTCCTGGGGTAGAGTTAAATTCATTCCCAGCTGCTCTATGAGTTGTAGCCACGTTGTTTGGTCAGTTGTGCTCACTGGGAACTTCACCCCCTGCTCTTTTTTTAGTCCCCAGTAGAAATGGGTGATTTTGGAATGCCTTGATCATATTAAAATGGCAAAGGGATGTCTGTTTGAACTTTCTGCTTTCACATCAGCAGCCTTTGTCCATGGCAGGACAGAATCAGCATAGGCTGAAATAGCATTTAACCCCACTCATGTCGAGTACCTTTAGCATTTCAGTGTGCACAGGTGCTGTTTGCAGAGGGGTTCCTTATTATGTGTAGCTGGGAGATGTTTTCAGGTGTGCAGAGGGAATCAAAACATTCCTAGGTTGCTGCTTAGAAGTTTCTGTTGTTGCAGACAACAAGGTTACAGTGCTCAGCTCAGTTGTCTGAGTTGATTTCTTTGCTGCTTTCAAGGTATTTTGGAGGTGTCTCTCCTAATATCCAGGTGTATGTCTCATTTCAGGCACTCAGCTCTTGCTGGCAGCAATTTCCATGCCATTTTAGGTGCTTCTTCATAGCGCTAAGTAATTGTGTGTTTTACAAACGGGTTGTTTTATGGCAGTTGGTTGCTGTGGTGCAAAGCCCACTTTGGGGTAATTTGTCTAGAAATACACTGATTGTTCCACTAAAGGAGCTCTGCATGCTTGTTTTTCCCATTAACAGATAAAACAACCTTTCCTTCAGGTGCTTGTTTCACTGAAATTTCCTTATCCCTCAGCATTCTAAGCAATTGGCTGTTGCCTCATTTTTCCTGAACACAATATTAATGATGTGTGTGGGCAGCTCATAATAATTACTTTATCCTCCATATATCTTTTTGCTTCCAATATCCTCTTTGCTTGTACCGGCCTGAATTGTAACAGAGCTGTTTGTCTGCAGGATTTTCTTTTTTTTTAATTATTATTATTTTTATTTCATTATCAAGTTGCCTTTATAACTTCTTTTTAAAATTCTCTTCTCCTACTGGTTGAAGCCA
Source organism: Peucedramus taeniatus (assembly GCA_013400575.1). Lineage (NCBI taxonomy): Eukaryota > Metazoa > Chordata > Aves > Passeriformes > Fringillidae > Peucedramus > Peucedramus taeniatus. Next base: position 35,955 of record WBNO01005504.1, on the reverse strand, counting down.
TTGGAGTTCAGCTAGGACGAGTGCAGTTGCGTGTCTGCAGTGTGTGGATCAAGTGACTGATTAAAGTATAAAGGCAAAAGTACCACCAAAATTTGTGGTACCCATATTTGCAGGTAGAAATTATTATCTTTTCTTTTACATGTGAGGTAAAATTGTGTTTACAGGCTCCATCATTATGGTGTGCATACTGAAACTAGTACCTGCAGCTTATTTCTGTGGATGCAGGGAAGAATTTGGACATCTTTCCCAGAGCCTGTTTGTTTCTTAAGGCACAGGTGGTATCATGGCTTAATCTCATGGTTCACAGAACCAGTACTTGAAAAAGTATTGCTCCTAGAAATTGCTCCTTCTTTCTGGAATAAGTTCAGACTTCTTGTAGGTCCTGGTCCTATGAGATGCTGCTTGCTGTGGCACACAGTTGAGAGTTTCTGGAACTATGTCCTTCATGGAGCACAAATACTGCATTGGCTGAGTACAAATTGTGGGTGTGTGGTGTGTTTCCTTGTCTGTGGGTCCCACAGAAAGGAACTGAATGTGTGGATTGCTTTAAATAAGGGTGAGGTGCTGGTTCAGGCTTCTGCATAGCAACAGATAAGCTCTGGGCTGGCTTATCTTCTCACAGAGAATTTACATTTGCTTTTCTTTGTCTCCTTTCCGAATTCTTTCAGCCTCAGCTTGTTTATTCCCATAAGTCATGTTCCCATCCTTGACTCTGCCCTTCTCTCTTGCATTACTCACTTGGCTTCCTCTCTGCTTTCCCTCTTTGCCAGCTCCCTCCTTCACCCTCTGATCACCGAGCTGCTGCCACCATGTCTGAATCCTCCCCCAGCCCATCTCCCCAGGCTTCTCCTCTGCTCCCCTCTGACAGGCACCTCCTTAATGTCAGCAGCCGACTCTCAGCTAATTATCTGGCTTGCTGATTAGCAGTTTGCACGGGCAGAGCTGGCTGGGGCTTTTTGTTAAGGCTCTGAGCAAATGCTGTTTCACGGCTCCTGGTGCTGGGAGCTGTCTTGCTGCTTTCCTGCTTGTAGCCCTGTGGACTCTCCATGGCTCAGGTGGATGAGTGGGAATTGTGGCTCCAGAGGGGCTAACGCCAGAGCTTGTAAGTCCATTGGGATCCATGCTGCTTGTTGCCTTTTTATCCCTCTTTGCTTCCTCGTGGAAGAGCAGAAGGGGTTCACATCTGGTCTCTGCTACATTGCTCAGTTCATCCTCTGGTTCTATTTGTGACCCTTGAGAGAAGGAAAAGCGAAACTGAAGGATGATTTTTCATTATGGGACTTTTTTTGCATCTGCAGTGTCAGAATGGAAGGATTGGTGGTGGCAGCCCTGAGCTGTGAAACCTGGAGGAGCTCCTTCCTGGACTGAGGGAGAACCATTAGTTTTCTCATCTGGAGTTGACAAAAAAATTTAAATTGGAAACTGCATTCATAAGACCTGAATAGTGCATTCCTTTTCACCTGGAAAACATCCAGCACATTTGGGGATATAAATGAAAAGTCACAGGAAAAAGAGCAGAGGAGAACTTGTTGGTTTGTGTGAGCTTAATAGGTGAATGGTGCAAGAAGGTGTAAACAATGTTGGTTGAATTTCAGGGGATTTGAATGGTTTGCTGATCTGGCTGCACAGCAGACTGTTTGTATATTGTGCTGCCAAATTATTTTGAGTTTTTATCACTGGTGGTGTGGTGGAATGTACATCGGAGGTGCAGATAGAGGAAGTTGGAGGTTGCTGTGCATTGCTCTGATACGCATTGCAAGAAATGGCTGATATATCAAATATCTGCCTGTATCTAAGGCGTAAAGACTCAGTGAGCCTGAAATTGCTGGAGTCTCTGGTAGAAATTCGCTCTATTGCAACATTGAGTGAGTTTTTCAGCCTGTGCTGCTGCTTGCTTGTCTCCTTGTCTTACCTGTCCTCTGTCCTGTTGTGTCCCAGGGTCTCTGGACCACAGGGATGAGGAAGCCTCGGAGGAGGTGCCGGCAGCACTTGGAGGGGAGGCGTTCTCCCTCGCCCTACAGCCTCAAGTGCTCGCCCACCCGCGAGACGCTGACCTACGCGCAGGCCCAGCGCATCGTGGAGGTGGACATTGATGGGCGGCTCCATCGCATCAGCATCTACGACCCCCTGAAGCTCATCACCGAGGATGAGCTGACAGCCCAGGACATCACCGAGTGCAACAGTAACAAGGAGAACAGTGAGCAGCCCCTCTTCACTTCCAAATCTAAGAAAACACCTTCCAAAGGCAAGAAGAAGGAGTCCTGCTCTAAACATGCGCCAGGGATATCTTTGCACTTGCCCCAACCCAAGTTCCGCGTGGTGGACTCCTTCAGCCAGCCAGATGCCCCTCCCCTCCCTGCTGCCTACTACCGGTACATTGAAAAGCCTCCCGAGGACCTCGACGTAGAAGTGGAGTATGACATGGATGAGGAGGATCTGGCATGGCTGGAGATGGTCAATGAGAAGAGAAGGGCTGATGGTTATGGGACAGTTTCTGCTGACACTTTTGAGCTGCTGGTGGATCGGTTGGAAAAGGAGTCCTACCTTGAGAGCCGGAACAATGGGGCTCAGCAGTCACTCATCGATGAGGATGCCTTCTGCTGTGTCTGCATGGACGATGAGTGTCACAACAGCAATGTCATCCTGTTCTGTGACATTTGCAATCTGGCCGTGCACCAGGAGTGTTACGGTGTGCCCTACATCCCTGAGGGGCAGTGGCTTTGCCGCTGCTGCTTACAGTCCCCTTCTCGCCCTGTGGACTGTGTCCTTTGCCCAAACAAAGGGGGAGCCTTCAAGCAGACCAGTGATGGCCGCTGGGCTCACGTGGTCTGTGCCATCTGGATCCCAGAGGTCTGCTTTGCAAACACTGTGTTCCTGGAGCCCATCGAAGGGATCAATAACATCCCTCCAGCTCGGTGGAAGCTCACATGCTGTATCTGCAAGCAGAAGGGCATGGGAGCTGCTATCCAGTGCCACAAGGTGAACTGTTACACTGCCTTTCACGTCACCTGTGCACAGAGAGCCGGTCTCTTCATGAAGATTGAACCCATGAGGGAGACCAGCATCAACGGCACGACGTTCACCGTGCGCAAGACTGCCTACTGTGAGAGCCACTCCCCGCCTGGCACGGTGAGAAGAGGGTGTCCAGCTGCTGGTGGTGATTGGCAGGAGGTCACTGTGAAGGAGGAGGAAGAGGAGGAAGCCAATTCTGGCCCTCCCAAAGGGTCTGTGAAAAAGAACCAAGTGAAATTGAAGCAAAAGATCAAAAAGGAGCCTGGTGACGTGACCAAAGGGCGTTCGTCCATGCCCATGGTGGCCGTTGCACAAATTCCCTCTTACAGGTGAGTGTTGCAGGTTTAGGGAAGGAGTTGGACAGCTGTAGCTGAACTGGGTCTGTTTTAAGGACTCAGTCCCTCTCATTGTTGACCTTGGAAACACTGAATCTTCAGTTAAGGCTTTGGCAATAACTGTTTTCAGAGTGCTCTGCAACATAACTTGTGGCTGGGTTTCTTCTGAGTGTTACTGTGCTTTTCTGGCTTTGCTGAGCAGCCATTCCAAGCTGTTGTGTAATGCAGATTCTGTGGTGGTCCCTAATGGCAAACGCCCATCTACCATGAAGGCATTTTTAAAATACTTGAGGCATTACAGGTTGGTAGGCAGCTAGGGGTCATCCCACTATTAAAATTTTTGAGATCTCATTTCATAGTTTCTTAATTCCTCCTTTTATTACAGACCATGTCAAACCTGACAGTGTTGCAAGCAGCTTTGACTTTGGCTGTATTTTTTAATTTTTCACCCAGCTCTCCCTCATGCAGAACTAGGTAGTGCTGAATTTTTGTTTGGTGCCTTAGGAAGTGTGTTGATGTGTCTCTTTTAACAGATAGGCTGATAAGGCACCATGTGTAAGATAAGAATGGTAGGCAAAGCTTAAAATAGGTGATCCATTATTCTTGGACTCCTGTCAAGTTAATTTCCCACTCTCCAGATTAATAACATCAAACTTAAATGGCCCCTGGAAGGTTCTTGACACGTGAATTAGTTTTGAAATTAAGGCTTGGAGCTGAATTGATGATTGAATGCTTTGTGCTGTGGCAAGTGCTTGGTGGGACCCTCCAGTATGAAAAGGGGGCACATCTGTCTGCACGTGAGGAGATCCCAGATTATCCCAGTTTGTGTGTACTTCAGAGTGAGCATTGACACAACACCGCAAAGCTTCATCGGGATACCCTAGGGTCTGCAAAATCATGACTGCTTTGCAGCTGGCTCCATGACACTCTGTGCTTCCTTCAGGCTGAACAAGATGTGCAGTGGGCTCTCCCTGCAGAGGAAGAACCAGTTCATGCAGAGGCTGCACAACTACTGGCTGCTGAAGCGGCAGGCGAGGAACGGGGTGCCCCTGATCCGGCGGCTGCACTCGCACCTGCAGTCCCAGAGGAACGCCGAGCAGGTACCGGCTGCTCCCCAGCACAGCTCACAGGGCAGCACTCACAGCCTGGCTTCCAGGAGGAGCTGAGCTTAACACATGGCTGGGGAGGGCAGGAGGGTGAGAAGATCAGATTTTAGTCTCCTCTTGGTGTGCTCATGCCTGAAGAACTGAGTTATTGTATTAGTGGGATATCCATGATGCCACTAAAGTTGGTGTTGGTGAGACAGCAGGTCAGAAGACCCAGGGTTGTGCAAGGGTGGGATGGGCCCTTGGTGGAATGATCTCTCATATGAATGACAAAAACACATTCCTTGGAGTGAGTAAAGAAAATTATTTTAACTCCAGAATTATGGCCAAATTCCAGTTCAGGTCATTCTTCTGCAGTTTTAATTTTTGTCCATCCCATGCACATTTAGACACAATCATCAGTTCTGGACTCTTTTACGTCCTCTTTTGAGCTGGCATCTGTAGTCACTGCATTTGGTATGAGAAGTAGTTGCTGAAGTGATGAAGCAGTAGGACTCTACCCTCTAACACAGCCTGTTAGCAGGGACTGTATACAATGGACATGTATATTTTTATTGTAGTTGGAGGAATTTATAGGCTTTTGGTTTGCAAGAAGACTGCTCTGGGTGCTAAATAAAAAAATTATTCCCCACCCATCAGTGCGGAGCTTGGGAAAGTGCAGCATTTCCTTGGTGTATTACATTGGCAAATTGCCTTAAGTTCTTAGAAACAAATGTCCTATTAATATAAACCATGAAGATCTTGTGAAGCAATTGTCCTCTTCACAGTCACGTGAAAGTGTATACACTTGAGGTATGTCATCCAAATCACTAGAAAATCTACAGATTTAGGAGAGGAAGGATGATTGTGTTGTGAAGCCACTGAACAGTGTCTTGGAAGGTGTGAGCTCATCTCCCAGTGTTGGGCATTCTTGGCAAATGTCTTTCCATGGCTCTATTTTTTATGGGTTACAAAATAGCTCTCTTCTCCCCTGCTTTTGATTGCCTTCCCTTTAGACTGGAAGTGCTTTGGGCTGCTGCTCCAATGCACAGAAAAATTTCCAGCCTCTGTAATAAACTTGGATGTAAAAGCAGGGAGGGTGTAAATGAGCACACACTGAAGTGTGTTCCCAGGGTGAAGCTGCAGGATAATTTAGGGAAATTTCACAGATAAGGTAAAATCTAGAAAAGCTGATGTTCTCTCTGTTAGACAGCTAAATGCTGGAGGAAGGAGGGGACATGGTCTGAACAAGAGACAAGGCAGTAAGAGGAAGACTCTGAGAGCAATTCCCAGAGGATTCCTAGAAAAAGAAGGAAACACAGGAAGCCTGTGGTGTTTTTTATCTCACCCCACTCATATTTTGCAGAAGGAGCAGGATGAGAAGACGAGTGCAGTGAAGGAGGAGCTGAAGTACTGGCAGAAGCTCCGGCATGACTTGGAGCGGGCTCGGCTGCTCATCGAGCTCATCCGAAAGAGGGAGAAGCTCAAACGGGAGCAGGTAGGAGGTTCTGGCTGTCGAGTTCCTGCTCTTAACTTCAGTCCCATGCAAGCTCTCTGTGCTGCAGGAGGCTCAGGAGGAGAACAACAGTTTTTCTTGAGCCTTTTCTTGAGGTTCTGACTGTTGGGTGTGCAGAGCCTCCTCTCCCTGTGCCAGTCATGCGTTTGCACTGTGCACCCTCTGCCCTCAGAACCAGGGCTGGGCTGCAGAGTGCTGGCAAAATCTATTTGCATCATTGATAGTGGATTTGATTCCTGACCTACAGAACCCCTTCTATTTCTGGGCATGGACCGTGTGTTTTGCGGAGTAGAAGCTAGGTTCTTCCATGATTATTTCAGGAATTTGGTAACACCTTCTCCAGAGAGAAGTCTAAATCACAATTCAACTCTTAATTTCTAAAGCTAAAAATTCCTTTAGTTTGTCCTCTAAGGACATTTTTAGAAGAAAAAGTTTTAGGATGGAGAGCATTTACTCCAATGTAAATTTGGAGTAAATTTCCAGTTTCTCCTTTGACCTATGTGCACATCTCCAAAGTTTTACCAGTTGCTTCCAATGCTTGCCAGCCTTGCCTGTCTTTGCTGTCTTTATCTTGTTGGTTGCTGCACCCACAGCTGTGCTCTCTGGCTAGAGTATCCTCCAGGTCAGCTCCAGGAAAGGTTCACTGGGCACACAGCCTATACACATCCTCAGGCCTTGCCTGGGTGCTTCCAGGCTGTCTGCAGGGAGAGGGAAAGCAGCATCCTCTGTGATCACAGTTCATCTGAGAGCAATTTTTTCATGGCCAGAAACTACCCACAGTTTTTCTGGAGTCCTCTTGATGGTTCATTTGTTGCATTGTCCTTGATTTACATCAGTGCCTCAGCCCTCATTGCTGTGTGAACATATTTTAGGTGGGAGGGTAAAAAACCAAAAATCATTCTTGGGCTTTGTTTGCTTTTGATATCTTGATATAACCCTGTCACAGCTGGCTAAATCCATAAAAGCTTATGGAAACTATGGTGTGCTTTTTAAAAGGATAAAATATCACAGAAAAGTGTATCTACTTGGGCTCTATCTCAGCCCAGCTTTTAGATGAGTGCAGAAGGATGCTCCAGAATTGTGCATCTCTGGCTTTTTTCCTGTTTTGTAGGAAAAGTGTGGTCTTTGTGTCTGTCTATATTAATTCTCTCATTGATGCAGTCTTGTTGCTGAGCACATCAAATACAGTTTACTCTATGTAAACAGCCTTGCTTACCTTTGTTATTGAAGTGTTGATTTAATGACATAACAAGTGATTATGAGATCAAAGAAATGAAGATGTTAAAGGACAAATAAATACTTTTATCCTGTTCCAGTGTTCTTTGAATAGATTTTCCATGCAAGAGATTTTCAGTGCTACAACTTGTTTGCTTGAAATCAAACAGTATTAGAGACTTCCTAAAGCATAGAAGGAACTGTAGAAGGAATTAGGAAGTTGCAGACATCTAACCACTGTTGTTTGGTTTCTGCCTTGGAGTCTGAGAGTTTATGGCTGTGTTCCTGTTGCCAGGTCAAGGTGCAGCAGGCTGCCATGGAGCTGCAGCTGACCCCTTTCAATGTCCTGCTCCGCACAACCCTGGACCTGCTGCAGGAGAAGGATGCTGCCCAGATCTTCACAGAGCCTGTTAACCTGAACGAGGCAAGTCTCTTTCCTAGAGATGCTTGGTGGGTTGTAGATGAGCTATTGCTGGGCAGAAGCGCAAACCACCTTGTCCCAAGCTGCTGGTGGACTAAAAACTATCACAAAAAGGAGTCATGATGTGTCCAGGCCAAAAAAAGGGTGGTTTTTTCTGAAAGTTTAGCACATCTTGGATGAGTAATGTTTGCAGAGCCAGGGCATGTCTGCCTTGCCTGGGTGACACAGAAATGAACGTCTGTTGCTGCCCCTTGCCAGTGGAAAGGGCGTTAAGAGTGCTTGTGATGGGTGCGCTCTGGTTGGCTAGTAAATGGTTTTTGTAATTGTACAGGTTTTATATGTTTAGGTTCCAGATTACCTGGAATTCATTTCCAACCCAATGGATTTTTCCACCATGAGGCGGAAGCTGGAGTCCCACCTGTACCGAACCTTGGATGAGTTTGAGGAAGACTTTAACCTTATAGTTGCCAACTGCATGAGGTATAATGCTAAAGACACGATTTTCCACCGAGCAGCTGTCCGGCTCCGGGACCTCGGGGGAGCGATTTTGCGTCACGCGCGGCGCCAGGCCGACAGCATCGGCTTTGACACTGGCGTGGGGATTCACCTGCCTGAGTCGCCCAAGCCCCACGACTTTTACCGCTTTTCTTGGGAGGATGGTGAGTAATGAGTAGTGTTTTTTTCCCCTCAGGCAGATCATAGCTTTAGTTCTGAGCGTGTTGTTCAGTCTGCATGGAAATTGTAGCCATTCTGCATAGGAGAATTTTCCTATTCATCTGTTTACCTAGGCACATATAGAACTCCTTTAGAACCCCAGAGAGTGGGATTTCAGGTGAGCTGGGCACTCTGAGCTAGGTGCAGCTTAGCTCCAGCTCTCCTAATGCATGTCTGTGTTGGCAGAGCCTTGTAAACTGCCCTTGCTCTTTGATTTGTGCCAGGAATGTCGTACAAACCTGCTATTTTAAAGAGCAGTGCAAAGGCAGGTCTGGGATTTTTTGCTCTGGGGAAGGCTCATATATTTCATTGTAAACTGGCAAAATGTACAGCAGCTGGGTTAGATGGAGCACTGAGGGCTGAAAGGGGGTGATGAGGGGTGGAGGTACTGGGACCTAAGCAATTCTTCTAGCTGAGACTTTCCATTCCCAACACAACCCCATCCATTCCCACAGCCCTCTTGAGATGCAGCTCCAAAGTGTTGGTTGAGTAACTTGGCTAAACTTAGTACAGCCATCAAGCACACAGAGCTTGCAGTGTGCCATCTGGTTCCTAAATGTTGAAGCCCTCTTGAGTGCAGATGGACAGTCATTATGAAATTTGTGTAGGTGTTCAGCTGTCTGTCCTGCTCCAGCGGATGCCAGCCCTCCAGCAGAGCCAGAGGAATGGAAAATATGTTACGTTTTGGCCGCTTATGTTTGTGGTCTGATTTTGTCATTTAATCTGACAATGAAATAGGTTTCTGACAAGGGCCTAGACCACAGGCTGTTCTGTGTGGGGTGCAGACATGTCCTTTCACTGTTGCCTCTGGGGCAGTAACAGGAACTGAGGGACAGTGCAAGTTGAATCAGATGCTTTTTATCCAAAGGAAGGACGTCCAAGCTCCACAATTATTGACTGCTAAATCCCCAGGCTAAAGCGATTGATTCATGGACAGCATCAAAGGGAATGAGGCCTGGCAGTGGCTTCTCCAAGAAGCCTTGCTCCTTCCCCTCACTGTTCCCCTCTCTTGTGCTGCAGTGGATAACATCCTGGTCCCGGAGAACCGGGCTCACCTGTCTCTGGAGGCGCAACTGAAGGAGCTGCTGGAGAAGCTGGACACGGTGAGCACCATGCGCTCCAGCGGCGCCCGGACGCGGCGCATCCGGCTCCTGCGGCGCGAGATCAACTCCATCCGCCACAAACTGGCCCAGCAGCAGAGCAAGGCCCTGCCCAACGGGGACACTGTGCCACGGGAGGGGCTGGAGACAACATCCAGGGAAGGGGATGAGGAAGGGGAGAAAGGTGAGCAGCAGGATTTTGATTCCAGGTCTCTAGTGCTCGTCAGCAGTCAAAACCTGCTGTTTCTCCTGTGACCTTAGTGAAAGATGGGAATGGCTGTTGGTAGTTTTGGGAATGACTCTTGCCAAAAAGTTCAAACAGATTCTTTATTCCTTTAGCAGATGGTGCCAAGCTCCCGCAACCTCCAACCCTGGAGCCCACAGGACCCATACCCACCCTCTCAGAGCTGGACTCTCTGCAGGACCCTCCAACACTCAAACCCATCAGTGAAAGCAGGCCCCTGAACCAGCTGCAGAGGAGGATGGTGTCGGACAGGGAGCTCTTTGACAAGAAGGCTCTGCAGCAGGAGAACCAAGCCTTCCAACGCCTGCTGTCCAACAATGGCCTCAACGGCCTGGCCCTGCCCCCTGCAGACAGCCCTGCCAGCCCCGCCCTCAGCAGCGTGGGCCGGCGGACATCGGTCCTTTTTAAAAAAGCCAAGAACGGAGTGAAGCTGCAGAGGGGTCTGGAGTGCTCCCTGGAGAACGGGGAGGAGCACAGGCAGGGCGGGCAGCACTCACCATCCTGCCCCGACGGGGAGCGACAGGCGCGGAAACGCTCTGCCCTGGGCAGTGGGCTGGTGCTTGAAGCCTGCAGGTAAGTGCCCCTGGCAGAACTGTTCCCTGAAACACCTTCTGTGTCTGGATTAATCTCTCTGATTCTGTTCTTTGACTTCTTAGTTCCAAACCCAGCCCAGACTGTTACTTACTTACATATTGACTCTAAAACACAGAAAGCTGCTGAGTTTTCATCCTGTCCTCTTAGGCTGCAGGTCCCAAAAGCAGTGCTTGATTTTTCAAGCAAGTGGGTGTGTGTTACACTGCTCTTTCTCAGTGCATGTACATCCTGTCTGCTGATGCAGTTCTTGGGAACCAAAACTTGGAAGAACTTGAATTCAGATTTTCAGTTCAGCACTGCAGGTAAAGCTGAACTTTACCCACCTACTAAACAACTGCTTTTTTCCTCTCAGAAGTTTAAGAGCAGAACTGGGCACTGCAAACATGACTGAACAGACTTAAAACAAGCCCCTGACATCTTCTGATGTCTCGTGGATAACTTGTGCAATTATTCTATTCAGGAGCAGCTCTGTCTGCTACTTTTTCTCCAGACATTCTTTTCCAGCACCAAAATCACTCACAATGGGTTGCTTATTAGAAAACTGTAAAAGAAAAAAAAATTACAATATGCAAAAAAATATGATAGCTTGAGGTGGGGTTGTCCATTTTCTGAAATGTTTGTAGTAAGGGGGTGAAAGGATGTTCAGGATATGGGCTGACAACGTCCAGTTTCATACTGGAGTTTTACTGGAGGGCTGCTGTGTCATCTCTCAGGCCTATACACAACTGGTGTAGCCCATGCAAGCTCCAGGCATCATTATATCAGCTCTCAGGCATGAAGTCTTCACTGGGTTTCTTCCTCATGTTTACAGCTGGGTTTCTGTGAGGCCTTTTCATGGCTCATGGCAAAGCTGGGATGATGTTCAATGTGCTTTCACCAGAAGAGATCGCTTTTTGCACAAGTATTCAGTGTTCTTTTCATGTCAGTGATGTACCAGTGCAGTAATTTTTTTGGATTTTAACCCAATTTGGGGAATTAATTGTCTTTGTTGTCCAGGATAATCTGTTTTCTCCTAATGCCCTACTTTTCCACATCTTCCTGACAGTGGTTTGATGCCTCCCAAGCGGAGCCGAGGGAAGCCGGCTCTTTCTCGGGTGCCTCTCTTGGAGGGTGTGAATGGAGACTCTGATTTCAGTGGCTCAGGTGAGAACTGCTGCCCAGCACCCCCTGCTCTGGACCCACCTGAACCAGGGGGAACACATCTCAAAGCACACCAGGAGCCAGTCCAAACTACCCAGGCTGGACCTGCCTGGGTACTGTTACCTGCTTTGTTACAGATTTAGGTTATTGCATATAACATTTTCATTAATGAAGATTAATGGTCCTTTTCCAGGACCAGGGCTGGCCAATTTCATATCTATAACCAAATCTATCTCTTGTAGGGCCATTTGATTTCAGTGACTCAATCTGATTTACATGTCTGTATTGAAGAGTTCATGTCAAGCCACATGCATGCATGGACCCATGATTTAGGAGACAGTGGCTTTATCATAGTGCTGAACCTGACTCTGTTGACAGAGCACAAAGAAGGCTGGAGTTTGGTACATGCTGAGTTTTATCATGAACACCCAGTTCACATAGATACAAACAAGATTTTCCTTTTAGTCTTGTCAGTGTGCTTTAAGTACTACAATTGTTAATCTGTTTTCGTTGATTGCTACTGAGACAACAAGGCCTGGGTGAGGTGACAGTGTGGTTCCTTGTATTTTCATAACCCTCTTGCTGGTAACAACTCCTAAGCTCTGTCTCCTGCTGTCCCTTAGGCAGGCCTCTCCTGATGTCCTTTGATAGCCAGGCTGAGCTGGAGCCCCTGGAGCTGGTGTGGGCCAAGTGCCGTGGTTATCCCTCCTACCCTGCCTTGGTAAGTGTCCTGAGCTCTCCCTCAACCTGACCCTGCAACTCAGGTAGCCCAGAACACAGTTCTGTTGTGCACTGTAACCAGACAGAAAAGGAAAACTTCACAAAATAATGTAATATGTGCTTTTTTTTCTCCTTTCCCCTTTGCACAGAGAATTTTCCCTGTGCTTATTGTTTCAGAGCTTTGCAGAGGATTCATAAAACATTGGTCTCTCATTGTCAGGGGTAGGAGCTCTTTCACTCCCCTCTCCTCTGAGGAAAGTCATCAGTACTGTGGGGATGAGAAGACCTAAATTTTATAAATGCAGGCACTAGGTTCTGCTTCCTGCACATTTTCCTGTTTGATGAGCACAGCTCCATCTGTAGGTGCCCAGCTGGCCCTGTCATGTCTACATCCTCTTGCAACAACCATATGTTTGATTTAAATATGAGCATATATACGTGTCCCTTGGATGTTATTTCTTAGTGTTTATCTGCCTTTGGATATGTATCTATTAATGCCACCAAAAAGGGCAGATTATGCTGGAAGTGTGACCCTCATCCATGCATTTACTCCAAATGGGAGCCCAGAAGAGGGAACATCCATGGACCAGCCAAAGCAGTTTTAGTTCTCCACGTGGCTACAGCCAGAGTTAAACTGTGGCTTAGAATGGATTTAACCACTGAGACTGCCTCCAAAAAAGGCTTTTTTTATAGCAGCCTGTTGTGGTGGCAAAGTGTCTTAATAAATTCCTGCAGATGGCCAATGTCAAAGCCAATCTACTTTTTCAAGTCCTTAGGAGGGGAAGAACAGACTGAGTATTGCAGCCACCCTCTGCTGTTTTCTTCTTCTGTGCTGACATAGCACAAACATGCACATGGACATTTCTGCTTTATAGGGGGAGAATTGATGTATTTGTTGTGACTTATCTTCAAAATTACTGTAGTCTCTGTTCCCCTGGCTTGATGGAGCCAGCACTGCTTGTCAACTCTCAAAATATTTGGCCTGGTTCTGATCTAATGCTGTGTAAATCTGAGCAATGCCACTGATGTCAACTGAGTTGTTCCAGAATGGAGCTGTTGTGAAATCACATTTGCCTGTGGAGTACAGCAGGAACATTACATTTGTTTGGAGTTTGTGTGAGGGAAGGAAATCCTTTGCTGAACAGAATAATACTGAGTTTGTACTGAGTTACACATTAGTGTAAATGCATTTACAGCCACACAGAATCACACACATCCATTTTTCAAGGTGAGGTGCCTGGCTTTGGGACTGACTGGCTTCCCTCCCACAGGGGAAGCTTCAGGCTGAAATTTTTTTAGAAAGAGACACCGAAAACAAGCAATTTTGCTTACCCACCCAAAGTAGACTTAATTTGTCTAGCTTGGATGCACTGAAAGAACAGAAGAATAATGGATTCTGTTCATTGCTTGGAAGGATTTTGTGCTAAACATCCTCCCCGTGTCCCCAGATTATCGACCCCAAGATGCCACGCGAGGGTTTGCTGCACAATGGAGTCCCCATCCCTGTGCCCCCCATGGATGTCCTGAAGCTGGGGGAGCAGAGGCAGACAGAGGCAGGAGAAAAGCTCTTCCTTGTCCTTTTCTTTGACAACAAGAGAACCTGGTGAGTGTGTGCAGACAGCTCTGTGGTGAGTGTGAGCGAGAAGATTTAACGTGATCTTTGGGATGTGGGAGCATACAGGGATTATAATGATGTTCCATGTAAACTGGCAAATTTAAACATGCAGAGAGGAGTCTGTGCTCAGAAGGCATTTTGGCTGCAGGGGCTTCTTCTGTGTCAAATGCAGGGATTTAAACATTTGTACCATCGTTGTGGGGCGTTGATGATGAATAAATACATCACATGGGTGTAACTGCTCCTGGGGAGGAGCTGACAGGTCTGTGCACTCCTCTCTGCTGCAGGCAGTGGCTGCCACGGGACAAAGTCTTTCCCCTGGGCGTGGATGACACCGTGGACAAGCTGAAGATGATGGAGGGACGCAAAACCAGCATCCGCAAGTCAGTGCAGGTGGCCTACGACCGAGCCATGATCCACCTGAGCCGAGTGCAGGGGGACAACCCCTTCATCCCAGCCACCTACCTGTGAGGGGCTGCTGGGGCAGCCCTCCTGCTCCTCCACATCTCCAGCTCACTGCACTGCAGAGTGCAGCTCCTCCAGCAGCTGTCAGCACTCCTCGGAGTATCCTGAAATGTGCCAAAAAACCCTTGTCCGGCTTCTTCCTGAATGTGTCTTGCTGAAGAGCTGGCAGGAGATGAAATGTAGTCTACAGGGAGTAAGGTAGGTAGGAAAAGCTGACAGGTGACAGGAGCCAAGGTGAGTTGCTGCAGAGAGCAGAGCACACAGCACTTGGATGTTGGGACCTCATGCACTGTCCCCTGCCTCTCCTGGACTGCCAGGGTTTTGAGTCGTCAGCCAGTCCCAGGTAATTCCTGGGAGCCTGGCACCCCCAGGATTCTTTACAGAAATCCCAACTGGACTTTCTTGTGCCAAATTTACCCTAACCATCCTTGGCCTTTTCATTTTTCTTTAAATGACATTGTCCTATCACATAAAACCTGCACAGAATCATAGCTGGGAGCTCTGATTGTGATTCTCCTGCTTACATACATCATGTTTTTATGTTCAGATTTCTCTCACTGCATTTAGAAAAGCTTGAGATTTTGGTAGCCTTCCCCCCTGCACAGTTTCATGCACAGATGCACAGAGCTTTAAAGATGAAAATCAAATTACCTGATCTGTGTCTATATGTATGTCTTAGAAATTGATTTTGTAGTTTCACATTTCAGTTCTGATTTCTGTGACTCTGCTTGTTGCAGTAACATTTCATATCATGACTTAGCACAGTACCTAAGAAAAGATAACTTCCTTTTTATAAGAAGTAATTTTGGAGGTGTCTGTTGAGCTGGAGCAGCTCTTCAGGCACTGAGGTTGATCAGGGTTGGAGGGAGATGCATCTTTTGTGTTGGTTTATGCACATTTGGTGTAAGGCTCCTCTTCCTTTTTTCCCCCCTCTTTTCTGTCTCCCTGTTTTCCTCTGCCACATTTTGGACTGAAACCAAGCACTGACCAGAGCACACAACCCTTCTGCTGTTTCACCTTCTCCCACACGTGCACATCCTTCCCTGGTGTGTGGGTCTCCAGTGTTGTCATCCAGGTAAACCCAGACAATCCCTGTTGGTTTGGGTTTGCATTGCAAAGAAACAGGGACAAACTGATGTTTGGGAACTTGGTGACTAAATCTTTTCTATTAGCCAAGGACCTTATGATTTCTCTGATCTCTTCTGTTGCATATCCCTCTTTGCTTTCCCATTTTAAAGAGCCAAAGGTGCAAAGCAAGATTGTAGATTGAATATCATCATTTTGCTTTTTAACTCAGTATTTTTAAATTATTTTTAACTTTTTCATACTGAAGAGAATGTGGAGTCAAAATAATAATAATTAATGATAATGAATAGTAGGGAGTAATCACTGCCATTTCTACTTGCTCTACTTTTTTAAAATACCACTTCTTATACATTGGGGCATGGAACTGCATTTGAAGGAATTTTAAGATTCCTTTAACATATAGAGATGGGGCATAGGAGTTTGTAAAAATATTAATAGTGATAATAATGCCCATGGAGTGTGGCTAGGGAAGGATGTTGTGTATATAGTTGTAAAATGTTCTAAATTATTTAGACCTATTGTCACCATTCTTGAAGTCCTCAGTTGTGTTGCTGGGTCTTTTATATGCACACAGTGTAATTTATTTAAAGGAACATACACTTTTCCAGGTGGTAGCTCAGCTGTGGACTAGTGACCTGTGTATATGTTTTAAGGTCTTGGGAGTTGGTCCTTTTTATTTTTTTTTCTGTTTTGTTTGGTTTTTAAATGAGTTTAGAATTTGGATTGGCTGATATCCTGTTGTTGCTACAGAACCTAAATGTTACTGTCAGTCTGCTGTAAAGCACAGATTGCTCTATTTATTGTAGAAAGTGAGTTTATTTGCTTTCTAGAATTGTTTATATCAGATGGTATAAGAGAAGTAATAAGAAAATCTATGCTTGTAAAGAAAAAAGAAGCTAATTTTACCTACTATAATCTGACTGTCTGAGACTATATTTTCTCTCTGAGAAATAAATGTTCTAATGTATGGAAAAAAAAAAAAGCAAAACAAAAATCACCACCCTCAGAAAGAGTTCTTCCTTGCTAACGTTGTCCTGAAATGCAGAACTTACTGTGATGGCTTTTAATGGTCCCAGGTGCAGGTGGGCAGAGCAATGACAGGGAGGTGACACAGGGAGGGGGTTCTTGTTCTGCCTCCACCATGTCCTGTGTCCCCTGTGCAGTGGGTGACACCATTGGCTGCTGCATGGAGAGGTCCACCTTGTGCTGGTTTTGTTTGTAGGGGTTTTTTTTTTTGTTTGTTTGTTTAGAGTCTTTTTAATTCTTTCTTTTTAAACTGATGTTAAACTAAGGACCACTCTGTTTTCTCAGAGAAAAACAACAAAAGGCATACACAAAGATAAAGTCCAAATGCCTGAGAAAAACAAGTCCACCTTAGGAAAGTGATTTCTTGAGATATTGTTTGGAGTTTTATTGGCAACAAGGTTCTGCCTGTCACATGCTTGGCCTCACTGCCTGCTGCTTTCTCCCCCCTGGGAACAGAAAGGGAATGTGGAGGCCTGGGAGGCTCCACCCCTGCCAGGAAAGCCCTGGTGGCCCAGCAGGAGTGCTGGGAGAAGCCCAGGGTGGCTCAAAGCCATCCCCTCACCCCTCCCAGATCCAGCCCATGGCACAGCACAGAGGTGCTGCCCACGGAAGGGAATGGCCCATGGAAATATCCCCAACTGTTGGAGTTAACAGCACCCACAGCAGGGCCAGCCAGGGCCTGCCCACAGGGAGGCTGTGGGGGACAGCACCGAGAGCTGCCCTGGCTGCTGGGGACAGCCACTGCTGCATCCAGGACTTTTCCTCCCCGGAGTGCAGCCCTGGCACAGCCCTGCCCTGCAGGGCCCGGGGGCACTGCCAGTACTGCAGCCCCTGTGTCCCCAGCAGGCTCTCCCTTGCTTCTGCTGGGAGCTCCCACCTCCTCCACTGCCCAAGCCCTGAGATGTGTTTGTCACACCTCGGGCAGAGCCAGCACTGCAAGAACACATCAGGGTAGAAACCTGCAGCTCTGGAACAACCCCCCCCACCTCCAGAGGGGTTCAAAACCCTACACCACCACAGCCAGGCATCCTTCTCAGGCTTGGAGAGGATGGGGAGAACAAGGGGTTCATGTTATAAATATAAAATCTGCTACAAAGAGAAGACATATATTGTACATCTTTGACCCATATACACAAGAACACAATATACACAAACGCCTCGGAGGAGCGGGGACGTTGTCAGGAGGTTTTTGAGAGATGTTGCTCCCTTACCAGCACCCCCTCTGTGCCTTCCCCACACGCTGGATGGGGCTGTACTCACAGAACATCAGTCACCAAAAGTTCCACCAGGCTGGCACGCGTCGTTCCAGGTGTGTGTGGATGGAGTGGTCGTGGCCCCCGTCCTGCCTGCCCTGCTGCCCTGGGGGAGAGGTAGGCGAAGAGGATGGAGAGAAGGAGGGAGGGCAGGCACGAGGGACTCTCTTGTGAACCCACAAAGTGCTTGGGGGGTCTCTGGACCCTCGGAGCGAAGGTAGGCCCTGAGAGAAACTTCTTGCCCTGCCACCCTCGTGGGGAAGGATTCTGCGGCCAGGCAGGTCTCTGATAAGGCATTTTCATCTGGGACTTGGCGCAAACGGTGTCAGAAGAGAGGAGGGAGCAGATGGGGCAGCGCACGTGGTGCAGGGCAACGGGAGGCAGCAAAGCTGAAGTGGTCCCAGCCAGACAAGCCCAGGACAGGGAGTGGAGAGGACAGGAGGGCTTCGTCTCTGGCTCAGTTTATCTGTAAAGCTTCCCCCATGTTCTCTCTCAGCCTCTCGAAGCCTCCTTTCCTGGCGTGAGCCACCAGCACGGAGTGAAATACTGAGAGTCGTCAAAATGGCACATCCAGGCGCATGGAGTGGCAGACAGGCACACGTTCAGAGTTAAGACAAGAGTTCAGGTGAGCTTTGTACAGCAAAGAGCAGCTGCTGGCTGGAGTGTCCGAGGAGTTGGGATGACAAAAATGCCACAGTGATCAGATCGGGCCAGGACAAGGGGCGGGCATGGGAGAGAGGAGCCAGTCTGGGCACCTATCGGCGGTAATGGTTTGGGGCGTCTGCAAACATGTACTTGAGTCTGTAGGCTTCAGCCAGCAGCAGCCCAATCTCTTCATTACCCCAGTGTATTGTGGGCAGGTTTTGTAGCAACATCAAAAGGCCCTGGAAGAGGGGAAGATGCTTAGTTTGGAGAGCAAACTAAGAAGTTTGCTAGAACTAGAAGGCAGAGCACAGATCCAGTGCAGGCTTGGGGCCGGCCTGAGCAGTGGCAGCAGCGCTCAGTAACTTTTGCTCACCACACTCACAGGTCTGAAAGGCTCAGGGACAACATCAAGATGTGCTTGGGTCTAGATCTGAACCAGTGAAACACCCCAAGCCCCTTGTAATAAGGGTGCTGTTACAGGGTTACAGCTGGACACAGGAGAGCAAACACTGTGATGAGAGCCAGAATGGGATGTTTGAACCCTCCAACAGTTCTGTTCTCTGTCCTCATCACCAAGGCTCAAGTTACTTCTAGGCAAAGCTCCTGAGACCAGATGATCTTGGAGCCAGCTCTGACAGCCATCTATGTCTACACTGGGCTCCCAACCAGAGCAATTCCCTTCCCTCTACTTCCCTTCCCCAGGGAATCATCCCCAACCTCAGGATCTTACTTGGAAGTCTTCCTCATCCAGGATCTCCTTCCGCCACTTGATCAAGAAGGCAGCACAGACGTACAGGTGGAAATGGGAGAATCCTTCTGGCTCTGACTGTGGACAGCAAAACTCTGGGTGAACTCCTGCAGCTCAGCTGGAGAACAACCCCCCAGACACAGATGTCCTACTGGGCCACCCTGCTGGCTGTCAAAATCCTGGGGCCACACTGCTTTGTTTCCCTCAGCACCCCAGCTGGTGCCAGGAGACCTTTGTCCCCGTGGGGACAGGGACACAAGTGACAGTGACAAGCCAAGCAGGGAGGTCAGGGGAGCCTGCATACCTGGTAGGTGTCCCAGAGGCGGATGGTGCAGCGGAGGGGCAGCTCCCTCATGAGCAGGTTGTTCATCCAGCGAAAGGCAAACTGCAGGTACTCGACCTCGTACTTCCTAAAGTGATTATGTACCTGCTCTGAAACAGCACATTTCACT
The DNA here is from genome assembly GCA_013400575.1 of Peucedramus taeniatus. NCBI lineage: Eukaryota > Metazoa > Chordata > Aves > Passeriformes > Fringillidae > Peucedramus > Peucedramus taeniatus. Next base: position 16,569 of record WBNO01005504.1, on the reverse strand, counting down.
TACATACCTGGGGCTCACAGTGCCCCAGCTCCTGCATGCTGCTCACAGTACAGTGGCTTTCACAGTTTCAGGCTGAGACCTTTTTCTCCCAAATTCCTTCTCTCCTCACCCTGTGCTGTCACCAGGGGGTTTCTGGCTGACCCTGCCCTGCTCTGGTTCCATGAGTGTTGTAAGAAATGTCTACCCCTGCCTTGAGAGCTGTCCCACAGGAGGCCTCCCTCTGCTGTGACAAACCTGACCAGACTCCCGTGTCACCTACCATCGATCCGGCTGACCAGCTCCTCCAGGGCCTTCACTTTCTTCTGGATCCCTGGCTGTGCAAAGGTGTAATTGTCCTGTGGGGAGAGGCCCTGAGTCAGAAGCAGCAGCTTGAACAACAGCTAGAAATTATCAAACCCAGATCAGCAGTTGGACAGCTGGGATGAGCTTATCATGAGCCAAGGAGACAGGGCTCTTGAGCACCAGGATTGTCTGCCTGCTGTGAGTTCCCTGTCAGGACAGGGCCATCTGGACAGCCACAGCACCCATCTCCCCAGGGTTTCACTAACAGACTGAGCTCACTGAAGTAGCAAAACCTCCCTAATGCTGGAGCATGCAGAATACTCAGCCAGACAGGGAGAGGAGACAACCACACTGCCACCCCAGCAGGGGCAAAGGAATTCGTGGGCCCAGAGGCTCACCTGTATCCCATCCAGCAGCTTGCTCATGCACCAAAAGCTGTCGGCTTCGATGCTCCGTAAAACATCCTGGGACAGGTTTGTCACGTCAAAGTTTTCCACATCCTCCTCTGCAAAACAGAGAGGGAAGAGCATCAGGGAGGTGGGGGACACAAGGGACATGGGACAATCCCAGGGGCTTTATCAGGTCAAAGCTTTGCAGGAGGCACTGCAACACTCTCGAAGTCAGGAGACACAGGTTTGGCCCTCCTGGCTTGACTGACCCAGCAGTTCCCTCCCTTTTCTGCTTGGGAAGAGAGCACCCACCATGCTGCTGTCACGCCACTAAATCAGATCAAATAACAGGGCTAAGCTGGCCCATTTCCAATTTCAGAGGCTCAGAAATCCTGGCAAGCAACCAGGGAGCAGAGATACAGCAAGAGGTCAAAATACGACTCCAGCCTGGCCCAGGCACTCTGAAGGAAGAGCACATCATCCCCTTCTCAGGCACAGCAAGTTCTCCTCATGCCAGCATTTCACACCACTTCAAAACCCACGGTCAGGAGTGCTTAGAGCAGCAAGTGTCACTTACCAACATGCTCAGAGAGGAACACAACAAAGAAGGGGGTGACCAGGTCATTGATGCCCTGCACATAGCCGCTGGCTGGGTGGCGAATGGCCCAGATAAACAGGATTCTCTCAAAAATCTAGGGAAGAACCAGGGAAAGCAGGTACCTGCATTAGCCATGCACAAAGGGAAGGCAGAAAAGCATAACTGCTAAGCTCAGGGAGTGCAGACCATGCACTGACAGGCTTTTCTGTAGCAGCAAGGTAATGTTAGAAGCATAGAAGTCCTAGGAGAGACTCCTGTGTCATCCACAGATCCCACATGCAGGCCAGCCCACTCTTCAGACAAGACAGTCCAGGCTCCTCATCAAAACCTCTGCCTGAAGAAATGCAGACCCAACTTTTCAAGACCCAGACAGCTTAATATCCACATGACATGTCAGAGCAGCCTCCTTGGCTAAACATCAGGTGGGAAGATGAGGTATCAGCACAGTACTTCCAGAAAAACACCACAGATCAGGATTCTTCCCAACAGGGCAGCCTCCCTCACAACCACCAACATTCCCAGACTGCCCCAACCCCCTGGACACCATGCTCTGACACACCAGACACACACACTGAGCTTGTTTCCAGAGATGACAGGTGCCCACATCTCCTGGCCACCTCTTGAACCCATCCCTGCCCAAGTTGCTCCCATAAAAGAGGTTTTGAAGCAGAACAGAAGTATCCTGTGTTCTGTGTTCAAACGCCTTCAATTTGTCTCAAAAGCTTCAGGTTTTTTACCAGCTCTTGGCTACATCTCACCAAAGAAGAGATCATCTCATAACCCCCAAGCTCCACGTTTGACGTCTTTCAGAATCGTGGGACAAGACCAGACAGTTCCAGGAGTTATTTGCATCAGGAGCTGTCAGGCAGGGAAGTTTCCCCACAAAGTTAACTCCCTAGGAGCAGTGCTGTCCTCACTCCACACACACATCCCATGGCAAGTGCAGGGCAGGAGTTTCACCCCCCTTACCTCCTGGACGAGTGGCTGCTGGAAGAGGGGAATGAGTGGGTTGGTCCTTGGAATGTCAATGTGGATCTGGAAAAGAAGGTGGGTTACACACACCAGCTGTGCTTTCCAGGGGCACAGTAACTTGTCACAGGCTAACAAAGGGGAATCCACCGTGAGTGTTCCCCCAGGCAAAAGCTGACAAGCACAGTAAGGGCTACAGAAGACAGCTGTACTGAGAAAACCATCTGCAGTCTGCTCTGCTCATGTGCAGGCAGGTAGTTCAGAACTGAAATTTCCCTAAATTAGATCAATTTAGGAAAAGCTTAAACTAACAAGGACAGAGCCACGGTGCCTTTTCCCCAAAGAGAAGGCTCCTCCTAGCTACAGCTAGAGCAAGTCTTGGCATAACCCCACCCATGGGGACAAGCAGCAGCAAGAGAGGAGAGGGCTACACCCAAAGCAGAGAGGCAGGAGGAGGGTTCCTACCTGTCTGTAGGTGTCCTGGTGGTGCTCCTCGTTGCGGGAGTCGTAGTACTGCTGGATGAAGCCGAAGTACTCCTCCCTCTTCCGCTGCAGGGTCAGCTTGCGGCGCTCCGAGTTGGCGGGGAGGTAGCCCTGCATTGGGAGAACTCAGCTCAGACCCTCCTTCCTCACCAGCCCTGAAATCCTGCCAGCTGTGCACAAACATCAGGCACACAATTCAGGAGCTGGGGAAAAGAGTTTTCATGGAATTTGGCCTTCCTAGCCCCTGAGCTTGGAGTAGTCCAACTTCATCAGATTCAGTTCCCCAAAAGGGAGTGAATCACCCAGTCCCCACACCAGTCTGGGCTTTGAGCTCCAATGGCACTCCCTGATCAAAAAACCCTACAGCTCACCTGGAAGCTGGGCACTGGGAACACACAAGCAAAGCTGGTTATGGGACACAGGGAGGTGTAGGAGCACTGTCCTTGAGGTGGCACAGTCCTCCCAGACTCTGGTGTCACAGCTCCCAGTACTTACTGACAGCAGTCTCCACGTCACAGGCCGGACCTCTCTGGGCACACCAGGCCAGCTGCATTTTCTCAGCTCATCTGCAAACGGACAGTGGTGGCAATGGATTAGATCCTAGGCACGTCCAGGCACCACTACACCTAGAAGGAGAGGAAAGCCCAGTCTGCTCCTGCAGGCTCTGGAGACAATGAGCCTCCAGGAAGGCTCCCACACTAGCAATGACTGGGGGTGTGTGTCTGCTGCAAGGAGAGTAGAGATGATTTCAGCCCAGCTCGGGCACAGAACAGGCAGCTGCAGGGTCACCAATGTGCCAGGACCTCAGTTCTCGTGCAGAGACAGCCCCCAGTGATCCCAACCATCATGTGCAAGATGGAGAATGACTAGGGACAGACAGGGAGGGGTTGGAGGACATCACCATCTGCCAACAAGGCGATTCCTGCAAACACCCATCTGGTACAACTGCAGGCAGTGATTTTTTTCCACCCTGAAGCAGACCTGATGCAGGCAGCAGGCCCCTCCTGCCCTCCCCTGCCCAGCCTCATTCTGCCCCACTCACCCAGGTCGGTGTTGTGGCTGGAAAGGAGCTGCCGGAACTTCTCCAGGCGCGTTTTCTCCCGCACGGTCATGGGGGGAGCCCCGGAGGCGTTTTGGTCAGAGATTCGAGCCACCAGGGGAATGACAGGCCGGAGGGGGAGGGACTGCTGCTTCTGCAGGGGGCTCCGCACACAGGCCTCCTCTAGCAAGGACCAGAGGCTGCACTGAGCTGGGGATGGAGGTTCCACCTCTCCAACCCCACCTCACTCCCATAGCCACTGTCAGACACTGCAGATTTCACCCTTCTATTCCTCAGCACTGCTGGCCCACTCCAGTGGATCAGCAGTTCACAGGCACCTGTTGTGGCTCTTCCACCACTTCCCCCCATTTCTGCCTCTTTTCCTTCCTCCTGCATCCAGACACCTGGCTGCAAATGGATCAGACTTCCCTCCACACGTGGGTAGTACACAGGAGACAAGGCAGAACTGACGTTCAGATCTGCTCTGCTCTCCAGATCCAAACACCAATCAAGCTAATTGCTAGTGCAGAGAGAGGAGCTGATGGGCTGCCAGTGCCATCTCCTGAGGTTCCCTCACTGCACAGGCAGACAAGGCAGAGTGAACAGGGGATGCTGCTGCCCAATTCCCTGCCCAAGCTGTGTTAACATGACCTCACCCAGACCTTTGCTAAAAGCAGCACACCAAACCACCGTGGAAGCTGACAGTGAGCAAGCCCCAGCGAGAACTTGACAGATCTAACTGACTTAGCACCTAGAACATGGAATACTCTGGGGCAGACATGCCTGTATGCAGGATATCGAGCAGCTGAGGACACAAGCATTAAAGCCAGGCCTCTGAAAATGGCTCCTTGGAGTACAGGATACTAAAAGGAAGAAAAACCCTCTGTTGTGCTTATGGACTGTGTCACAGCCTCTTGCCCATACTGGGAGTAGCAACGAGCAGTTGAGTTCAGTGGCCAAGTAAGAGAGCACTGGAGCAGGAGGCTGCTTCTGAAGATGGCTCTTACCAGAGGTCCTGGAGAGCTGGGCCTCGCTGCTGGACTTGATGACCTTGCAGTTGGTGGGCAGGTCCCCGAGGGCAGGCTGGCACCGCTCGGGCTTCACCCGCAGCTTGCTGTGGTTCTCCAGAACCTGCGCTGCCGTGGCCTTGGCCACTTTAGAGTTCAGAGTTTGCAAAGAGGATGAGGAGGAGGAGGAGGAGAAGTCCTCGTCTTCGTCATCCCCGATGTCCCAGGCGTCGCTGGTACTGCGGGCAAACTCGTGGAAGCTGGAGGCCTTCTTGCTTTTCATGGGCAGCCCACTGGCCTTGGAGCGGTCCTTGATGAAGCTGTGAGCCAGAGGAAGAGGATCAGAGCCCTGCTGTTGGATGAGTTCATTTTCTTTCCCTTCCCCACACCCTCACTCCAATTAGCCAATCTTTTTCCAGCTTCCCTGTTCCTCCTCCCAGACCTAAGGAATATGTTAAGTCTCTCTGGGCTGCCCACTGTCAGGAGTGGCTGTCACAGGCTGCTGTGACAGCAGTCTCAGAGACCACAGTGGCAGCACACAGCTGGAGAGGTGCCAGCCTTCCTGGCTCGGAAGGGCAAACAGGAGAAAGGTATGATTCCTCCAGCTCTGCCTTCCCCCACCCTACGCAAAACAGGTAGATTAACACCCCAAAAAAGGTCTTGCAACCTGGAGAGACGCATGTCAGAGGGACAGAGCAGATCTCCTTCCGTGGACACTCCCAAAACAGATGCAGTTGTTCCCAGCAGCCAGACCAGCCTGGGTCTTTCCTCAGGCACAGAAGGAATTTACTCTTAAGCTACAGGAGCCAAAGTCCACCACCTGGAGCAGGGACCTTTTACCACTACACAGCTCAGGACAGGGACAAGGAGGCAGTTCAGACCAGGAATTCTGCCTTCTCCTGCTGGGAAGGCTGCTGCAGTTCTCCAGCCTTGTAGCTGCTGGGCAGCTTTACCTCCCTTTCCCTTAATTCCTCCAGCTCCAAAGAGGAGCAGAAGGATCAGACACTGCTAAAAAAAAAATAAATCTGTTTCCTTTGATGTGGGTGTTTCTGTATGGATTTCTGGCCATAAAGAGGACCAGCAGATAAGCTCTCCCTGCAAGCTCTCCAGAGCTCAAGGCAGTGCCACACCCCTTGCACTGCTGTCCTTCTCTCTTGCAATATCACAGTGCCAGGGATGCTGGAGACCTCCACCTACTGCAGAACTGCCAGGCCTCCTGGCTGCATCTCCAGGAGACAAACACTTACTTTTTGGTGAGCCGGGAATCCAGTGGAGGATGCTGTGCTCCATAAACAGGCTGAATGCTGCAGGAAGGGGAAAAGAAAAAAATCCAAGATGCTGTAAAAAGGCCCTACAAATAATCTCAGCCTAAACTGGGGTCATGCTTCTTGCCTGTTATCAGGAGCTGAATAAAAGCCCAAAAAGCAGCTTCAAAAACCTTCTAACTTACAAGCCTTAGATCCAAAGAGCCACATGCAGATGAAGATTTGTTCTTTGCACTAGCAAAGAGAAGCCTCGTTTAAACTCTTAGGCCCAGTCCAGCCTGAGCTGGGACTTGAGATCTGCTCCTTCCTGCACCACCAGCTCCCTCCCTGTGACCAGGTGTCTCAGTCTACCTGCTGCACACACGGACGTTTGTTCTCCTTTCCAGTTTGGGGAACTCGCCCTCCCAGGCCATGTGGGACAGGGAAAGACTCCAGGCAGTGACACTGGGGCTCCTCCATAAATGCAGTTGAGGGTTTGAAGCCCATGCTGGCTCTCAGGATCACAGCCAATGCCACGGAGAAGGAATTCCTGGTACAGTACGTGGTTTGACTCGGGTCCAAATCCCAGTTTAATCAACTACTTCCTATGTGGCCTGAAATGAGTCACCCTGTCTTGGTCCCTGGTTCCTTGGGACAAGGAGCCTGAGGGCTCCAGGCCCTACAAGGGGAGCATCACCTCAGAGAGGAGCTACTAAAAACAAACTCATCGCTGTTTTTACAGACTCTGGAGGTGAGACAGGGATCCTGAGTTATCACCTGCATTGGAGGAACTATTCACAACCACCCCACCCTGGAAAACAGCCTCTGGAAAACAAGTCCTGCAATGCCATGGCACACACAAAGGCCCTTTCAGAGCTGGCACACAAGGAACAAGCTTCTCTTGGGTCAATAGAGCTGGCCTGGTTTCTAGGAGCTGCAGATGGTGCCCGGCAGTAAAACCAGCAGGCCCAGCCATGGAGGAGAGGGATGGCAGCCTGGTGCAGCTGGGAACAAGCTGAGGATGCAAAAGCAACAGGTCCAGCTGGCAGGGGAGAGATGCAGAGAGCCAGGGAAGAGGCTGGAAACAACCACAGCACAGAGAGATCCCGGTGGAGCAGCCCAGCCAGGGGTGGGCTCACCACTGCAGTGGCTGTCCCTCAAGGCTGGAAGTCCTGAGTTTATCCATCCAGGATTAAGCTCAGGACAGAGTGTGATGACTAATGAGCACCTGGAAGTCAGGACTGCAATTAAGCAGAGGCACCTCCACGGGTGGACATAGCAAAGAGATGATGAAGAGTAGGAAGAACAAGCTCTCCAGATCAGCACTGCTGCCCAGGGACTCGTGGCAGCTCCCTGCAGGACAGGAGCCAGCAGAGCCTCTCCCATGCCCAGTACCCAGCCAAGGTTCCTCCTCCCTGCCAGAGGAGAACTGCTTTGATTCACCTGGGAAGGCCTGGACTTCACAAGACCAATGAAGGATGTGTGTGAGAGAGAGGAGGGGATGTGGCAGCCAGTGCTGGGGGAGGAAACCCTTTCCTGGGGTTCTGAGTGTTTGATACAATGGCAGAGGGTCCCACCTGCACACAGCTCTTTTTGAAGTCTTACAACCCAGACACTCCCAAACAAGAATCTCAAGCTGATCTAAGCTGTGCTCCCAGCCTGACTGGATGAGTCCCCTCTTCTGTCCCAGTTTAAACTCTTTGGGACAGGCATTTCCTGTCACCTGGATGTTCAGTGTAGGGTACAAGGGGTGAGCAATGGTGTGAGGTACAATGGCTGTGCTCTCTGTGTGACAGCTCCCAGGATCATCACAGGGTGTGGGTTATTGACACTGCAGCAGAGCATAGCCATGAAACACCACTGCCCCTCTGGACACACAACACATCTACTTCCAGCAGGCTGTTCCTCCCCTTTTAAAACAGCATTTAAATAACCCCAGCAGACCCTGGCCACCCATCTCTCTAAAGAGCAGGGAATAAACAACACATCACAGAGCACTCAGCCAACACATCCCTAGAAAATTACCAGGCAGAGAATTCCCAGTGCAAAAAAACCACAAGACAGCACTGGAAAAACAAAACAGCATTTACCAGTTCTAAACTTACACCTAAAATCCATCCTAAATAAAGAGGGACCAAAAGCTAATAAACTTTATCAGCAAATAAAAACTAATGCAACTAAGTGACCAAACGCACAGAGTGTCATGGAAAAGGAAGCTAACACAGTATCCAAGTCCCTACAAAGCCTCCCTCAGCCAGATTGTCAGGGGAAAGAAAGGAGAGAGCCAAGAATCTGCACAGGAGGGTCTCTCAAAGCTCAGACAAAAAGAAGAAAGGGAGGTTGATGTCTAGTGACCATGGATGCAGCACATCCCACCTCCACCCTCAGAGCCAGGCTGCTGAAGACCTGTTGGTGACTGTCCCTGGAAACAGCCAGCACTCAGGAGGTAAGAAGGCTCCTGGCTGCAGGAAATCTGCCAAGCAGGCAGGCAGGAGGAGGAGAGAACACTGCCAAAACCTCCCGGGTGCAGAGTGTCTCAGGCAGGCCCGGCTGCCGGCCAGACCGGTTCGCCTGGTTTGAGCTTTCCAAGGCAAAGCTCAGAAGTCACCAAAAGGAGAAAAGAGGTGCTGTCCACCACCAGCAGCTGAGAGCATGGCTGACACCTCCGGGTAAGAGGCAGGAGCAGTTGGGAAATGACCCAGGGAAAGCACAGGATTCTCCTCCCACAGGGGCAGCAGAGGAGGAACAGAGAGCTCCTTGCTCTCCCTCTGCTTAGCACACACATGGATTGTCCAGCCAACCTGAAGGAGGTGCACAGTGACAAGGAGATGAGTGAAAACACTTTAGAAAGAGATATTTAACTGGCCCAGCAGGATTTAAAACCAACGAAGCATTTCAGACTGCACCCATACCCCAGGAGGCGAAGGGCAGGGTTCAGATAAGGCAAATGAGAGCAAAAGTGAGGAGCACCAGGCAGAAAAAGTGCTTGAGAGAGCCTCCACAGAGAGGCCAATGCCCTCTTTCCACATCAGCCTTGCTCCCAAGGCATTTAGGGAGCCTCTCCTTCATCAGCACCAGCCTCTTCTTCCTAAATACCATGACAATCACACATTTCACTTGTGCCTCCCATCCCTGAGAGAGTAAAGGTGCCGTGAGAGGAACCAGGGCATCACAGGCAGAGGAACTGAGGCAGGGGAGAACCAAGCAGAGTCCTTCCCCTTAGCAGAGGGGGACCAGGAGAGGGCAATGGGGGGCTCCATGCGTTATCAGGGACACCCCTTTGGGACAGAGCTGCTGCCAGCCAAGGCGACAGCTCTGAGGACTTCGGGAAGGATGAGTTTTCTTCAGTACCTGTGGAAAGGAAGATGGTACAGCCCCGGCTCTGAGCCTACCCCAAAGAGGCCTCCAAGGCACCCTGATCCCTCCACCCTGCTTCCCATGGGGGCACACAGGGGTCCCCGCAGCCCCCACACCGCCTGCCTTGTCCTACAGATGAGGGAGCAGCTCTGGCCCTGCCCCTGTCCCCTGTACATTGACCCTTCCACCAGCTAAATTCCCGTCCCACGGCCCGGGCTGGCCCCGGCATCCCCCCTATTCCAGAGAGGAACCCCGGGGCCCCCAACCAGCTCCTGAGCCCCGCAGCCGGGACAGATCCTCCCGGTATCCCCGAGCCTCAGCGGGCCGCCCTCAGCCCCACAACCGGGCTGGGTGACAGCGCGGGGGGCGCGGCCCTCGCACCCCTTCCCGGGGCTCACCTGCCCGGCAGCTTGGCGCTCCGCTTCCAGAACTGCCTGCCGCTCTCGGCCGCCATGGCGGAGGGCAGGGCGGGCCCGGCGGGCCGGC
>WBNO01005503.1:38171-48253 GCA_013400575.1 Peucedramus taeniatus | reverse complement strand
ATATATATATAAAATTGGATTGAATTTCAGATCCACCTAAAACCATGGATGCAAATTGGTATCAAAAATAGAAGGAGGCTGACAATTGGTAAGAAGCCACAAAAGTTAATGATTACAAGAAAAATTAGAAGAATTCAAAGTCATGACTGATCCATTAAAATATGTATAAAACATAATAGTTATATGGAGATTATTTTAACTAAGTGATTGTCCCTACTTAATAAAAACTAGATCTGAGCATGTGGAGAAGAGGCTGTTGACCTGATCAGAATAGTCACAGCATTTTTAGGCATAGTATGACATTTACAGCTGGATCTGCATCTCACTGAAGTTCATTGCAAACTCCTTTGGACGTAGATGTTAATAAGTATTTAGAGCAAATAGCTCACCTTTGACAGAAAGAGTAGCAACTGAACCAGTGGCTAGTTTTTTGTACTGTCTTTCAATACATTAAAACAAAACTGTTAAGAAAATCTGAAGGGAATTAATGTAACAAGTCTCTTACTGAATATGCCAGTTGCTAAAAGAAATCACAGAAACGTGTGTGTGGGGAAACAGGTACCAGGATTATAGATACACTTCTATATATTGATTATATTTAGAACTTCTGCTGTGATATGCACTTAAAATTGTGTCTAATCCTTACCTCTACTACATAAATCCTACCTGGGATTTAGAAAACTCACATAATTTTACATTCCTCATACAGGGTATCTGTAGCATATTAGATGAAGGTCTCACACTTGAACTGGTGAAAGTCTGAGAACATAAACTAATTTAAAATACTCTAAATTGGAGCAGGCCCTTTCTTCCTGATAGTGTATCAAAGTTATTTATACTTTACATAGTTTTGGTTGAATAACTAACTTCACTGAGGTTCTAAGGTCATTTGGAACATACTGGGCCTACAGTATTTTTAAGGCATCTAAACTAAATGCATCTTGTTTGCATGCAATTTATTTTGGTGGCTCCACAGATACATCCCCAATTACTACTAGTACAAGACATTTTAGTGTCTTCAGTTGGCATTTAGCTTTTTGGTCTTTACGTCACTTTAGAGAAAAAGCCTGTTCTCCATAATCAGTCTCCCCTTCCCCCACTATGCCAGGACTGAACTGGGTCATCCAGATGTGCCTGGGTAAATGTGGATGTGAGACAGAATGAATCTCTTAGAAACTTCTTCAGAAATTCTAATCCAGCAGGGTTTTATTTCCTCTTCATTTCCCCCTTTTTATATTTTATCCCCTCTATAGAGCTATAGGGTTTCATTCCTTATCTTTTTGACCTTTCACGTTGTCATGGGTTGACCGGGAAGTGAGTTTTTGGGAAGTTGTAGCCAAAACCAATCAGTGATCAGATTTGAATACTGGCACGTCTTGTGTCCATGGAAGACATGGATATGCCTCTGAGAACACAGGGGGTTAAAAGCAGAGAACTCCCAGAGGGACTCTTGGTTCCAGTGGGTGAAGAGGTCTGAGCCTCCCCTGCCCGGGCTGGGTGGGAGAGGGGAAGCCATGCGGCCTGGGCTGAGGTAGGCTAGAGCCCCTGCAGGATGGAGGGGTGGAGGAACACAGGCAGCACCCCAGGGGAGAGAGAGAGAGAGAGAGTGTGCCTGTGCTACCTCAAAAGCTGATGATATCATGTTCTGGCAGCATGGCCGGGAAGGAGAAGCAGAGGGTGTGGTGAGATGGTGCCCAGCCATGGCAGTTCCGGGCAGGCAGAGCCCGAGATTTTAACCCTTCACTAGGGCAATGAAAACTTTACAGAACACTAATCCTCCTCTATTTGAACAAGAAGAGAGACAGACATGAAATAGAAAGAAATGGGCAAGTGTGGTGAAGGTTTGAGCAAGTGAAAGACGTTAGAAGAAGTTTAGAAGACTCCTAGGTGGGAGGAGATGATGGAGTGGACTTTGGCTGGACTTTTTTCTTGTATAGCCATGGACAGAACCATTTTTTCCTGTAACACAGAGACTGCATGTAGGGGAATGCAATGTCTTGGAGCCAAGAGAGTGCACTGATGTTATGTGAAGGAGTGGCGTGAACAGAGAGAAGGATGAGGAGGGTGTGGTGGTGCCCTCTGTCTTCAGGGAAGAAGAAGATTTCTGTTCTTGAGACCTCTCGGCCCCAGGGGGTGAATGTGGGGGGGACTGGTGTCCTGAGAGACTGTTGCTTTTTTGGAAATGGGTAGAGCATCCTTAGAAGGGGAGCCCTAGAAGCAGTTCTGCTCCATGGACAGTGGTGGGAGCACTGTACATGGAAGGAGGCTGTCACAATGGCAGATTCTCTCCAGGTGGTGCCATGTGAGACATGGAAACACAGAAGGTCTCAACTGTGTTTCCTGGGGAAGACTATGGTACGAGAGAGACTCCTCTCTCCCTTGATGAACTGAGAATTGATTATCTGAGGGGTGGTTACTTGATTGAGAATCCAAGGTTTTGTCACACTATGTTCTGTTGGAAATGGGGTGGGGGGAGGAGGAATGTCTTAGAAGGTTTTTATTTTGAATTTTGTATGTGTGTCTTTTCTATTATAGTTGTAGGTTAATAAAGTTTTTTTTTTCTTTATTTTTAAGCTTGAGCCTGCTTTGCTCTGTTTCTGGTCACATCTCACAGCAGCCACTGGGGAAAATGTGCTTTCATGGGGGCATTGGCATAGTGCCAGCGTCAAACCTTGACACACGTCTACCCTATAAATTCAGAACTACTGTACTCTAGGGAAGAAGAATAAGACCGCTGCTTGGCCAAGGACATTTAAAAGAAATTCTTCAGATTACTCCTTCTCATCAACAACACAAACTTCCCACACCTCACTCTCAGCTTCCTCTCCCTCTCAAATTTTCAGCAAGGCATCTCAGCAACATTTGCCCACACTGTCTTCACACACCACCACTTTGTTGCTTTAACACAAACAATTTGTTTTGGCTTAACAGAACACTCATCATATGCAGAGACATGAATTTATTAGTAGTCTAATTAGTGTTTTGGCAGCCTAATACAACAAAGACATATATTAATCCAATTACAACAATATTAACACATTTATTCCAAATTATCCAGTTATTGCTAATCTCCATTAATTTGATTCTTTCAGTTTTATGCTGACTTTTTGCAATCTAACCCTGTCTTCTTGTGTTATGCTTACCCTCCCCATGACCTTCAGGATACAAAAATTGACACTGTGAGCCTCAGTCCAGAAGAGGAAGGGTTTGCACTGAGTCACCAGTGATCTGAGTTCTTTGCTGGGAAGTTTGTTCTTGCTGTTCTGTCTGCTCTTGGGTCTTCTTAGAGTTACTTTATACAAGTCTCTTTGATTGACCTGCCTCTTCCTATTACCCTTAAGTTAGTTACACAACAACCACCCACTTTTTCATTGCTACACTTCCTGAGGCCATACATACAACTGCAGTCAGTGCTAAGCTAATGCAAAACCTATTGCAGTGGGGCAATAGCCTATGACACTTTGCTGTTACACACCCACAGTTGCCCAAGACATCAATGAAAATTTCTGAAGTCAGTTGTTAAGTTTATTAGAAGGTCTGTGGTCAAAGGTGTATAAAAAACAACTGGCTGCTTTTGTTTATGTTCACTTAATACTTATTACATTTAATTCCTCTCTAAAAAGAGGAAATCAGCTTAATCAGCACTTTATCCAATCTATGACTATAACTGAATATGTAGAAATAAAATAAGATTAAAAATAACTTGGTTGCTAAATGTCTATGAAAAATTACATTTGTATGAAGATTTCACATATTTTTCCTATACCTTTAATACACAAGTTTGATTCTAAACCTTAGGAGATTAAAAGCTAGAGAAAACCTGCTTTAAAACAATTAATATTTTGTGGTGCCAGAACACAGAGCAAACTGTTGTACTGTTATATATAGACGAGAGAAAAGGGTTATTACCACTGCAATGAACATTTTCTTTTATTTCCTGTTCTATTTTCCATGGGGACCATTAAGTATATACTCTCCTAGCATTTTCCAGGCAATAAAACCAGCAATAAAATTCTTACTTTCTTATAATTGTCCACTTTACTTTTTTTCTTAACAAAGAACGTTTGTCTCAAATGAAACCCTTTGAAAATTAGCTATAAATTGATTCAAAATAGTATAAGGATGGGATGGGATGGGATGGGATGGGATGGGATGGGATAGGATGGGATAGGAATGCAGCTACTGGAACAATTCAAGAACTATATTGTACCCTTCTGCTAATGAATTACTCACAGATGAAACAACAAATACATAAAAATCATGCCCATCTGTAATGAAATTATTAATAGACAAAGCTATGGAGTTTTTGACAGAAGTTTGCCATAAATTATGTACTCATAAGTTCCTATCTGATTTACTTATTTGTGACACAAGCCACATAACATTGTCTTGGTTCATTGATTATAACTTAACCAGTGCTTTGACTTACAATCAAGTTTACTTCCTTTGTGAAACACATTTTCTTTCTTAATTAAATGAGTCTTGGTTACTTGCATATATTTATTGGATGAGAGAGATTTTGGTCAAGTAATGTTGAAGCACAAATAAAAAATCTATGCAAACAAACTATGTGATATGATAAATAGCTCACCGTGATGCTTATACATTGGTTACCAAATGTAATGAGCAGAAACCAGTGTGAAACAGAAAGCTGAAAAGAGCACCACATCCTATCTCAGAGAGACAGGCACTTCCCAATAAACAGGAATTTCTATATTCTACTGTCTCCTCCCAGAACTGGCAACTATTTTGGTGCCAAGCAATTTCTAAAACTGAGTAATGACCATAGGTTTCCAGAATTTATTTCTTCCCCCTCTCACAAGGTGAATACTTGTTTGTGTTTCCTTTGGCCATGAAATACCATATTCCCTTTTGCATATTCACAGAGTTTCTAAAGAATGTCTTGGCACACTGCTGTCTGCAAAAAGCCAGCACACACAAAATACTCAAGTTTGCAGAACATCAGCTCCTCCACTTGGTAGTACAAGGCAGATTTCAAGGACAGGCAAGAATGAATTTTTTATCAGCAGCTTCAAGAAGCAAGACTAAAATCCTGCTTGGTTCCAGAGGGCCATTTAGCCAATTGCTTGCCACTTGCTACTTGCTACTTTTCCTCAGCTGGTGATAAGCACTGGAAGTCTACATTGATGTTTTCAGTGTTATTAAAACTGTGTGATTTTGAACAATACATATGAAGAATACATGATCAGTTCAATGTTCCTCTATAAGCACCCACTAGGAAAACATCTTTTAGATGTCCACTTACTCAGTTACCCATTTTTGATCATCTTTCATAATAACTTGCTCAAGACAGCAATGATGAGTTGCTCCTTTGAATAGCCTGGGATGCTGAATTCCTGATTGATGCAGTCAATGCTCACTTATGTGATAGGTACACATTACCAGGGCACCCTGCTGCCAAAACAGTACTGGCTTGCCCTAGCCAATCCTTAACTTTGGCAGCAGGGTGCCCTGGTAATGTGTACCTATGCCTCAGTAAGGGGTGGGGAAACACAGTTCAGCAAACTTTTTAACAGTCTCTCCCACATGCTGTCCAAGCCACCTGCCCCAAAGGATGAGACACTTATTCAATCACCCTTTCTCAATGAACAGTTGTTCAAGGAAAGTTTTTGTTTCTTTGAAATACAGCAGTCTCTTCCTTTTCTTTAATGTTAGACAATTTTATGGTCTCTTTCCAGTTTGCTACTGCAATATTTACAGCTAAAGTTTTTTACCCTACTGAATGAACTGAAGAAATTTCTGGGACAACTTACAGGATATTTGGTGCACATTATAGTCTTGGGAGAGCAAGGGAATGTTGGTCTTTTGAAGAAAAAGAACATATCTGTGAAATTTTAGTGATTTACCAGTGTGTATTTTAAGAAGGCTCAAACATTACTGTCCTCTGATAGGCCATCCAGTTGTTATTTCCTGTAATTTGCCCCTTATTCCTGAATTTCCCCAATATTTTATTCCACAATAAAAGTGGCAAATGGAGAGCAGATTGAGATAGGTATCTAAGGCTGATCATCAGCATACTAGTGCATTCCTTACTGTTCCTAAATTGGAAAATACTGGTGGCTGAATGGCAGCATCCTCCTCAAGATAGGCAGCAGTTTCCTTGGGATGTCTGGCATTTTTACAATGTCTTACCTACAATTTCCAAGTCAAACACTTCTTTTTGTAGTTGGTTGACTAGCTGAATTCCAGGCACCCACCAATGCCCCTCTTTCATTCCCTTTTGCAGCTGGACAGGGGAGAGATAATATAACAAAGAGTTCATACGTTGAGGTAAGGACAGGGAGAGATCACTCACCAAATACTGTCACAGGAAAAAATAGATGCCAATTAGAGATATTAAATTTATTACTAACAAAATCAGAGAAGGATAATGTGAAGTAAAATAAGACCTTAAAACCACCTTTCCATGACCCCTCCCTTCTTCCCAGCTCTACCTCCTCCCTGCCAGCAGTGCAAGGATATGGGAATGGGGGTTATGGTCAGTTTATCACCCATTGTTTCTCCTCTCTCCACAGGTCTGCAGGATCCTGCCAGGACCCTGCTCCAGCACGGGCCTCCCACAGGGTCACAGCCACCTCTCAGGCATCCACCTGCTCCAGTGTGGGTCTCCTCCATGGGCTGTGGGTGGATCTCTGCATCCCTGTGGATCCCCATGGGCTGCAGGGGCACAGCTGCCCCACCATGGGCTGCACCACGGGCAGGGGAATCTCAGCTCTGGTGCCTGGAGCATCTCCTGCCCCTCCTGCACTGACCTTGGTGTTTGCAGAGCTTCTGAGAGTTCCTCTCACATGTTCTCATCCCACTCTGCTCTGGCCACAATTACACCTGCACAATCACTTTTTCTTCTTCTTAACTCTGTAATCTCATGGGTGTTACCACCATTTCTAATTGGCCCAGCCTTGGCCAGGGGCACGTCCATCCTGGAGCTGGCTGGCATTGGTTCTGCTGGATATGGAGGAAGCTTCTGGCAGCTGCTCACTAAAGCCACCCTTGCAGCCTTCCCACTACCAAAGCTTGGCCATCCAAACCCAACATACTTTAAAAAATATTCTTTGATCTCTTCCCACAATACAAAATTAATGGTGGAGCATTTATTTTGGTAGTAAAATATTATGTGTAATGAAGTTCACAAAGCAATTAAGTTTTACAAAAGGCCTCTTTCCTAATTAATACAAGAAATATTAACATCTAAAAACTAAAATGGCATCTGCAAATTTTGGATCTTGTATTGAGACAACAAATTGACTTCAATAGCTTTGTGAAAGTTTTTGTATAGACAGAGCTATGTTTTAATGTCTGCATACCTACATTTCCAAGAAAACCAAATTATACTCTTTCATTCATTTCTCTGGAAAATGTCTTTATCCTTGACATCTTAGTAAAATAAATTACTTACTGTTTTAGTGCTAACAGTCTTCTGCTTCCATTCTCTAAGCCAGGCATCATCTGTGTGTGTATGTGCTTGTATGTACAAATGCAAAGCATGTCTATGAAAACAGAAGGAAATAGATAGGTCTGTAGTATACCTTCTAGATTCAGCAATTTGCATCTGTTTTCATGCATGCTGATTTTATTCAAATCTTTTCCACAATTTTCAATTTTCTTGTTGTGAGCCAAGTCTGATCTGAATGAAACTTCTTGGCACTTATCTAATGTAACACCCCAAAATAAAGAGTTTGGCTTAAAGTCATCTTATTGAAAACATTCCACATCATCTTGAACTGATATCTCTTTGCATGATTGCTTCCTTGATATTTTGTAGATTTTTATGAAATTTTCAAATAATTGCCTTATTTCAAATTATAGGATTTAATGTAATCCAGAAAAATAAAAACTGTCATCAGTAAAATAGCTATGTGACAGCTAGTTTCCAGTTGCTTTATTTCAGAAATGGCAAAAGCAAAAGATTTTGCAGGATCAGAGATGCAGTCAAACTGAAAACGTACAAAAAGAAGAAAGGGAAGACTGCATATATGCTTTCAACTAGTAACAAACTGGACAAGACATCAACTCCTAAAGAAGCTCATGGGTTTCTTAAGCTATTAATAAACCTGATCACCCCTTGAAATAAAGCATTAGATGAGGCTATCACAAATTTGCTTAGCTCAACTTAGGTAAAATATTTATTTTTTCCTAATCCTTCCCTAAATCATTTGTACCCATTTACGTTCAGTACAGCAATACCATAGGAAAATATAAATCACTGAAGGGCATTTGTTAATTCCAAAAAAGAAATTAACATTAATAGTTTATTGGCTGTCTGATTCTATCCAGTTTCTGACAAATTCCAGAAATCATTTATGTAATTGTCAGTGTTAAGATACGCCACTCAGGAAGTCATATACTGTGTACAAGGCTTAATTATATCAACTGACAACAATTTTTAAGTTTAAAAAGCACAGTTTGTAGGTAAAGAGAAACACTCTAGAAAGTAAATTCTTTCTATTTTACTTATCTCTGTCAGTAATTTCCCATATATATTCCCTGTACATTATCATACAGCTGCCATTTGTTTTATATTTACACTAACTTGCATCTCCACTTTTTAATCCCCACTTTTATGCCATATTTATGAAGAACTATGAGAAGCAATGCTGGATGAGGTAACAAGTTTTTAGTCACAGGAAAACTATTATCCATACTAGCCAGGACTGCTGCCTTTATTTGCTGGCTCCTGGCAACTCCCATGGAGCCTGGAGCAGCCCACCTCCAAAGAGAGTGCAGCTCATCTGTGTTGCTTTGCTTTCTTTGGCTGTCATTAGCCTGAAGCAGACTCATACCTCTCACAGCATCTGCATGCACCTAAGTTTTGGATGGTCACGCAAGGCAGTGGCCCAGTCTCATCTCTTCCAACATTTCACACTCTGGTGTGTTGCCATGCACTTTTCTACAGGCACGGAGTGAGTTAAATGCTTTTTTGTGCACAGGATGGATTGGGGCAGATTGGCTTGAGTACCAGCTCCAGCTCTTTAGCAGAAAGGCATTGACTCCTTGCAGCATGTCGAACTCTACATCTCTGTGCATGGTAATGAAAACAACTCAGGCACAGGTGGAGGGCCCCGAGCAGCACTGGAGAACAAATGAAATCACATAATCCCACAGAGCAAATGGCCCTCTTGTCCAGGGTTCTTGTATATATGAAGATCAAACAGTAGACAGAGATGATGTCAGGTATATTTGGACCAGGAAAACCTGGGAAGAGAGGAATTCATTCTAGGGTAAAGTATAGCAGTGACAATTAATATTTTGTATGGATTTACCTCCAAGAGAAAGATGATGCATGTTTCTGCTTTACTCATGCTCTTTAGCGGGGGGAAAAACCCCAACTCTAAAAGTAACTTTGTAAAAAGTCTAGCCAACTCCAGTCATACTTTTATCTATTTATGCATGACAAAGGTAAAGGTGTCAAAAGGGAACAGAGATGCCTTTTCAAATTACATTTAGGTAAGAAAACAGAAAGGTATGTGCATGAAGCACATATTTTTAAATCAACTTATAGGAAAAACTAAAAGCTTTCCCTTCTCTCTCCTTAAGACTCGAAATACATGTCTCCTAATAAAGCAGTATGTTAAGGAATAGGATGAACTTCTTTGCCTTAGAATCAGCTTCAACATTGCTACCACTGGACTGCAAGAAGCTTCCACAAAACTGATAGTCTGGGCCACAGATCATGGCCAGGAATTGGAGGGAAGCTAAAGATGCACGGGAAAGCAAAATCTCATGACAGTGTTTGGGATTGGGGGTTTTTCCTGGCCAGATGTTACACAATGCCAAGGGTACCAAGAATACTCGAGGGATGTCAAACTACTCTTGGTTTTGATTCAGAAATCAGCGAGCGAGGACTATGTGCGGGATGTCGCTTGTGACCCTACACGAGGCGCAACTGCCCGCCACGGGCGCGGACAAGACGAGGGGGGCTGCGCTCGGAGTGGCAGCACCCTCACCCCCACAGCCCCCCACGTCGGCCGCCTTCCCCCAGCAGCAGCCCCTGCCCCACCGGAGGGGCGCGGGAGGCCGGAGCCCCCGCCCGCCTTGGCCCTGCGGGGTGGCGCGGGCGGACC
>WBNO01005503.1:0-37527 GCA_013400575.1 Peucedramus taeniatus | reverse complement strand
AAAAAAGGTCAGCTACTCGGATGTATTTAGCACCTCATGCACTTTTAGGAGAAACCCGTGAGGGAGTTAGAAAATAACTTGCTACTTCACGGCAGCGTATTTGGCAAACCATGAATGATGCCCTCTGACGGCGGTTCTCCGCTGTCCTGGTTTGTATAAAATGTAGTAAGTCTGCCCTGCGGACCTTTTAAAATCATTACAGACTCTGTGGTTTAACATGCTGCTCTTCTTGGTATGTAAAGTTGTTTTGCTGAAGCGTCATTGCAATCGTTTTCGATCAACAGCTAAAAAATTATTCATTGTATTTATATAAAATATGTACCAGTGCTAAAATAAACTTTTTTTTTTTTGCCCCTGTCCTTCGATCTGTTTCGGTGAGCACTACCTTGCAATTTTTAAAAGAAAACTTGTGTTTATCTTCCTGATGTTTTATCCAGAGTGTTGTTTAGAAAGTGCTTCAGCTGCATGAAAGCTGACTTACACTCTCACAGTGAATTTGTAACTACTTCAAGCTTCTGTAATCATAAAAAATAGAAGTAATATTTGGAAATTCAAGTGTAGAAGAAAAGGGTAGAGGATACCTGTCATCATAAACATGTGTGACAGTTGCACATAAATCTGTGGAAACAAACTGTTGTCTTACCTGAGAAGCTTTCACAGCCTGTATTTACATCTGTCTTTCGACTGTGTGTGAGGAGACGCATAAATTTAACCTTTGAGCTTTTAGAATTTCTATAACTCAAAAAGAAATAATGGAATTAAGCCTACTGTGGAGTCTTCTGTGTTTTAAACTTGTTTCACAGTTCTTAAATTGTAAGACCTGTTCAGGAACTGGAAAAATAATCTGTGCAGCAATTATCAAAAATGTTAACAGCTGAGTAGGTTATATGGCAGTTTAGGATATTTCAGTGTTAAAGGTGAGGGATAATCACTATCATTAGGTGAAATTTATGACTGGTATTCTTGTAGTTGTGTCAAATGTGTATGTTTAAGACCAATAGGACATGCCATTTCTGCTGTTACTCATGGGACTTCAGCCTGGGACCAAACTAGACACTTCACGAATGGTGAACTGACCTCTTGGACAAGAGCAATAGGAACTAAAGGCTTGTGACTACACAATTTACCTTGACTCTAAAATGAGAAACAGTGCTGTGAATCCAAGGCTTTGGCAAGCTGTCTGTTTCCAACAAACAGACAAATTTAACCTCACTTGCCTGGCTATTTCTGATAGAGGTATGTGACTGAAAGAAAGAATTAATAAATAGTCTTAGTTAAAAAGCCATTTAGACT
This sequence comes from Peucedramus taeniatus, assembly GCA_013400575.1. NCBI lineage: Eukaryota > Metazoa > Chordata > Aves > Passeriformes > Fringillidae > Peucedramus > Peucedramus taeniatus. Next base: position 36,234 of record WBNO01005503.1, on the reverse strand, counting down.
CAAGTTCAACAGGGACATCTTATGGCAGATATTTATTTAGGTGAGTTCATAATTGCTTGGCTCCCCAGATATGCCACATACTAAACTTTTGAAGAAAATTATGCTCAAAATGTATTGAAAAATAAGAACTTGATTTATAATTCACAGTGTGACAAGTGCTTGACTTGCATCTTCTTAAGTTATTTAGCAGTATTGGAATCTAGACCCTTGTTAAAAGAAAAATGTGTATTTCAATGCCTGTGTATTGACTGTGTGCACATTTTTCTCAGAAATAAGATACAGTAACAATAGTTAGTGTTTACTAAATATTGCTTGCTGAGTCAAATTAATTGCTTGGAATTCTGATAGCTAGACATTATTAATACTAAAAGACAGATGGGTTGTCTTTTTGTTTTTTTTTCTCTTCAGGAGGATAACAGTTAAATACTACCCCCTGGAAAATAACTCAGCATACTTTTAAATTAAAGACAATTCTAGGTTTGAAATACAATACTAATTTGTTTTGCATGCATGTATCTATATGTATCTATATCAATGTATCTATAAACTTCTTGAAGTGCAGTTGTTTATGCTCAGTTCTATATAGAACTAAAGTTTCAGTTAGACCTTGTCTTTAATGTTTTGCCAATCTCAGTGTAATGAAACACCTGTTTCATGTAGTGTCAGACATGGATTCCTATTCATCTGATTTCAAAAATCAGTATATGTTTCTTCTATCTATGGTGAACTTCTTGTTCCAATTTCTCATATAATCCTTTCCACCCTTTGCCCTTGGAAATACTCAGGGGGTCATATCTATTAGAGTGCTTGTGCCATGTTCTTACATGGATTTTATGGTCTCATTGATCATTAGTATTCACAGTATTCATTAATTACTGTGGTTTTCATTGTGTTGCTAGAAGCTTGGAAGGAAATGGTAACAAAACAGGCACTTGTACTGTTGATACACCACAATTTTAAATGAAGAAATAAATGTACAGTCCATTGCTATGTGTAAATAAACTATTTTTGTGGGGTTTTTTTAAATAGGGACTATTCTCTTAAACTGGTGCATATTATATAGATCCAGTTTTCTATTAGCTTCCATACACAACCAGAAAAAGAGCAATATGTAGATGGTTTCTTTTTGCAGCAGAAGCCCAAAGATAAAAAGCCAGCAACGTGAAACTTGTTTGGGTAGCACTCTTCTCTGAAGTGACCCAAACTGTGTTCTCAATAGGAAGGGCAGGTGCAGCACAGGCAGATTTTCTGTTCCTTTCCTCCTCTCGGTTTTCACTGTGTCTATATGATTTAGGCCCTTGCTTAGAGATGCTACTATAAATATCTACCTTTTTTTTTTTTTTGGGAAGAGGTCCTGGGGCATTGGTGTTTCTTCAGCATTTGTCACCCACCAATACTGAAGCTTCCTGAAAGTGAACACTAGGTGTCATGTTACCACAATCATCGGTGTCTTGTCTTCCCCCTATCTTTTCAGGGTCAACAGTTAATCTTGACATTTTTGTAAAATAGATGACCACCATTATATTCCACACCAGTATTTTAGTAAGTTTGGAATCCATTCAGTCATACTGTATATGACTATCAGAAGCTTCAATTTTCCTGTGATTTTTATGAGAAGTTATCAGTACTGAGGTGGCATGGATTTCAAGATTATTTCAAGATCTGTCTATGCCACAATACAAATCAATAGGATATACTTACTAATTGAAGTTTTTTCTCCCAGATACTAATTTTCGATCAAAATTTCTTTCTTGTCAAAAGATGATTTCAGAAACTTTTGTTGTAAAGTGAACAGTTTGTCTTGTGATTTGGGGATGGCTAACACAAGAAAACAGATGGTGGAGCTTCATGACAGGGAGAAGGTGTCCATGTACTTTGTTGCGTGAAGCCTAATAATTACTTTCTAGTGTAAATTTTGTTTCTTCCCACTTATTTGGGAAGATGTTTTTTCCCCAAAAAATTTTGTGAAGTTAATAGTTTCAAGATCCTAGTAAAGACTTTACCAAACAGTTACTAAATATCACAGTGATCAAATGTTTAATTTTCCATTTACTTGGCTTCCTTGCTTTCACAAAGCAAATCTGAATATGGCTTTTGCCTGCATATATCTCCATGAAAACACTTACCAAAGTGATTTTAAAAAAAAAGCATTTTAAGCTTATGGATTTAATATCTTAACAGAAATAAGACTTGTGCCCACCTGCCACTCAGAAAAAGAAGAGCATTGGTATTCCTTTTGTACCTCAGATCTGTGTTTCATATACACCGCAGGTTTTTTTTATTCTGATGTTTTAAACGTTTTATGAGATGAATATAAATAGAATCACTTTCACTTGAGAGTTCAGAGACTGCTTAGAATAGAAATGCTAGTAGGGGTCAGCAGAAAGGAACAGAGCATGACCATGTTCCTACAAAACTGATACCTATTATTGCTTGTCAGTGGCATCACAATAATGGAGACAGCAAACACAAATCAGATTCATTCAGGTTGAAAGGGACCTTGGGAGGTCCACAAGTGTGACCTTCCCCTGAAAGCAGTGACCGTGTGGAAATTCAGATTGAGTTGCTCAGGTCTTTTCCCAGTGCATCTTCAAAACCTCCAAGAATGGAGACTGCTCGACTTCTCTGTGCAAGCTGCTCCCTGCTGGGTTGTTTTCCTGGTGAGTTGATGTGCTGTTAGCTCCTGCCTCGAAGCCCCTACTTCCTTAGGTTCAAGCAGGCCTGGCTCACTCAGCCACTTCTCACAGGGGAAGTGCTTCAGCCCCTGGCCCATTTCAGTGGGCTTTGATGGGACTCCCTCTCATTTGTCAGTGTTTCTTGTGTTGCAGGGCCTAAACCTGGGTGCAGTGTAATGAGTGCCAAGTAAAGGGAAATGATTACATGGATTGCTCTCTGTTGTGGCTGATGCTGTCAGTCTTTGTGGCTGGCATCATGCACTGGTGACTCCTGCCCATCAGGACAGAAGGACCCCTGCTTCTTTTCAGTATATACTCTTCCCCACACCTCACACATACCCACCCGCCGCCCTCTCCCCTGCCGCATCTCGGGGAGAAATCTGAAGTTTTTAAAAAGCAGATGGCCAGTTTAAGTGCCTCTTCTTGTCCTCCTTTAGTTGAGAGTGAATGCAGAACTCTAGGAGAATTTGGCAGATTATTGCACTTTCTTTTAGGTGTGCTCCTTGACATTTTTGTATTTTTTTTCACCACCAAAAGTAAGAAAAGGCTCTTGCTGACTTTCTCCTGAAGTTAAGATTCATTTACTATAAGAACTGCATGTTAAACTAGTTGGAACAATTTAGTGGACTTACTCATCCTTCACATTACAGATGAAGCTGACAGTTAAAGCCAGCTGAGGCCCATGATTGTGTTTCACTACAGATACTCTTTCTCAGTAATACTCTTACAGCAGTTCTGATCTAAATTTTATTGGTCTGTTTTCTTGGAAAAAGGGAAGCTGAGCTCTTCTGTACCTGCTTGTCTGAACTTTTTGTCTGAAGAACAGCATGACTCCAGTGAGAGCTGTCATACTGGAACCCTTCTGCCACTCTTTATTTATGTATATCAGCAGATAGATTTCTATAATGAGATTTACAAACTCTCTAAAGGATATAACCTTGAAGAGCTGGAACCCTTTAGCACAATCTAATCAATATTATCTCATTTATCATTTCCTTGTGAAGTTCAGATTGTTATAGGGATAAAATGCACTTCTAGTATTTAGAGAAGTTGTGGGCAGAAAAATCAATGCAAAACATCAGGGTTTTTTGTGCTGTGTTTAAAGAGGCATTTTACATGCTCGTGCTGTATGATACTCTAAAATCATTACGCTTATAATGCTTCCCTCTACCGTGCCAAACTTGAATGACTGTTTCATGCCTGTTGTTTTGTGATTTTACCTTTGCCAAGCTTATCTGAGAATTTTAAGTCACCACATGATTAAAAGCTAAGGAGAAACCTTTTCCCTGAACAGGCAAGTTCTGTGTAATGCCATCTGCTGTGCAAAGTGCATCTGGAGTAGCTTTTTTTCATGGTGCTTAACATCCACACTGTAAACACAGTGACTTCCCAGAGTCTGAGTGGCTGAATTCCATAGCACTTCCTTGATTGAAACCAGTAGTTACAGTGAGCTGCAGCAGACAGGCTTAATTGATTTGTTGAGGACCACAGAAGCAGTCTTACCCAGGGCTGGAATCAAAACCTTTTGGTGTCAAATCTGTATAAGCAGCTCTTGATGATTTTTCCTTGCCACAAAAGAATAGTTTGTTGGTTTTACCTTTTGTTGGGAATTCTTGTTTATGCCCAGGTTTTTCAGGAGGCCTGACTACAATGGAATGAGTTGAAATGGGGCTCAGAGTAGCTCAGCCTCTGTTTTGTGATGGTGTGTTCTCACGCAGCCAGTAAAAAACCAGTGTGTTGGCTGCACTGTGTGTGCTGGTGGACAGAGTTTCTACAGTGATACAACACTGGTTCTTACTCACTGATGTTAATATCTATCTGTACACCAGAGAAAATATAAATAGTAACATGGTAAGTTTCAAAGCACTCTGTGAAGTGAGTGAGCATTATTGTTCCTACTTTTATCAGTGGAAAAATTGAAGGAAGGAGATTTCAGTTAAGGTCCTGAGTTGGTTTTGGGGTTTTCTTTGTAAATTTGGATTGAGGAAATTCTTTCAGTACTTTACATTTTGTGAAAAAATACACATTCAAAACAGTTCTAAACCAAATGGGAGATAGTATGGAATGTTATTTTGTTTCCTCTATAGAAGCTGTGTTTTTCCTCTAGATGTATGTGCAAATAGTAAGTTTATTGGAGGAAAGTGTCAGAAGAATTGATCTCATATGGAATAGGATGAGAACACATGCATATTTGAATGCTGTTTGTCACAAGTGTGTTGCCATCTTCCTCTCCAGCAAGCCTGTTAAATCAACAGGCAATAAGGTTTTTCATTTGTTTCACTGGCTGCAGCTATGACATAGATACTGCAAGGAAATTCATGGGCACATCTTTCCATACAAATTGTATCTTAACAGTATTAAGTCACATTTTTAGAAAGGCTTTAGGAATTACTCATAGATGTTGTTGTGTTAATAAAATGCTAGTGTCTTCTATACCAGTAAAATACTCACTTCAAGCAGGCATTACAATCTTATTTTATGTCATGTGTCTTCTCCTCTCTTTCTCAACCTACCCTGCTGTCTTAGGCATTGTAAATGCAGCATTTAGACATTCTTCTGCCACCCTTCATGAGCCCTGATGGAGCAGCAGTATAAGGATCTGCAGTAATCTGTGCTGTGTGCTCATTTCCAGAATACAGTTGAAGCATAATTAAGCATATGTTTCCAGTTCAGTCTGACAGTATTGTTTTGTGATATAGCTATTGCTCTTTAAAAAATCTTCTTTTTCTAGTTTTGAAAGGGTAGTTATCAGTTGCATCGTCACACAGTTTTATGCAACTATTTATTGTACTTTTCATTAAGAGATGAATTATTTACTAAGGCATCTGGTGCATCATATGGTTCATATGCTGGGTGTGCTAAACAGAAGTTTTTGAATTTTTTTGAATAATAAGGGAAAAAATACACTACATAAAAGGATTAGACTTCCTAGTGTGCTTTGAAGAGTAACTTTGCTGTTCTAAAATCTCCAAGCCTGTTTTACAGGATTTTGTGATCATTAAAGGAATCTTTGATTCTAGTGGAACATGTGTGCAGAACTGTATGTGTCTGTATTTATAATATCTGAAAAGTAAAGGGGTAAAAAAGACATTATTCTCTGACAAAAACTGTATTATACATGGACTAACTATATGATACTTTTTCCATTTCTGTGACTGATAATCACAGAAAAAATTATGGTAGTACCATTTACAGTTTGTAAAGGAAGACATTTTTATTCTTATGATCTATAGAAATTGTATGTCCTCCAAGATTATCAAAAATTAAACAAAAACCTTCTCAGTCTTCAGATAACCTGTAGTCAATAGATATGCTTCAGCTCACTGTATCTAACTCTACACAAACCTTCAATTTCTTTCATAAATTTAAGACAAATTTCACACTCATTTTACATTAGAAAATTACTAAAATGTGCTGTAGATGAAATCATTGACTGACATTAGTTTAAGGCTGATTTACCACTTATTCCATAGTGTCAAGGGAAGGATGGCAGAAATTGTATATGGGCTAATTTATTCTCTGGTTAGAGTTACACATCTTTGCTTCCCATCAAATAAAATTTGATACAAGACTTTCTACTCATAAAGTTTCAGAAGATGAGACTTAAATCTATTCAGTGTACCTTCCATTTACAAAAAATGAGTTTCTTCATTGAAATTAGACACTCAGAAGTTTTAACAGCTGTCAGTTTTTTGTTAAATGGGACATTAACAAAAGCATGGCATTGTCACAACTCTGTTTAAACAATCAAAGTTGGGGATGTAGCAGGATTGTTATTCTCAAAGGACTTTGAAAAGCAACATTTTTTTCAGAAAACATGCTTAATCCAATAAGAAAGCTGTTGGCTTTAAGCATATTTGGCTTTGAAATGGGTGGATACTACTAAAGGTAGATGGTTTAGAAAGATGGCCCAGGAATAAAGTATGAAATCTGAGTTATCAAAATCACAGAATTAACTAGGTTGGAAAAGACCTTTGAGATCATGGAGGCTTGTCCCTGCTCCAACAGAGGCTGTGACCTAACACCAGCTTGTCAATTAGACTATGGCACTGAGTGCCACACCCAGTCTTTCCTTAAACACCTTCAGGGACACTGACTCCACCACCTTCCTGGGCAGCTCATTCCAATGCCCAATCTCCCTTTCTGTGAAAAATTTCTTCCTAATGTCCAACCTAAACCTCCCCTGGTGCAGCTTAAGACTGTGTCCTCTTATATTTAAAATGCTACCAAACAACCTAGTGGTTCAGCTTACACTGAAATAGTTTAAATCTGATTTGCATGCATAATCCCAAGAAGCTCTCTGTTATTTATGACAGAGAGTCAGATAATATAAATTGTAGCTTGAAGGAATGTTTCGTTCTTCTTGCTTTTACTACCTGTAATTGAACCTTTTGAATAAGGAAACAAAAATTAGATTCGTAATTCTTCTTGAGGGCAGTCTTGTAGCAGTTGGACCCATCTGTGACTAAATCTTCGAGAGTATTCCTTTCAAATGTCAGGAAAGAGGAAAAAATGTGTAACATTTTACCGAAAGTAAAGAAAAAACCCAAACCAACCACAGCTGACAAGCTGACTTGATATAGGGATTTTTTTTATCATCTCTTCAATTTTTAGTTTATTGTGACTGATTGTGCTTATGTGCTATTGTGCTTATTTACTCCTCTAATACTTACTTCACTAGTTTGTGCTTTTTCTTCAAAATCTTTGCTGTAGATCTAATAAAAATAAACTTTCTCATTAGCTGAACATGTATTCTTATAGGTCCTCCATTTCATTAACAAAAAAATTAACAGAAGATTTTTTTTTTTTCCTACAATTACAAACATTATAGGGTAATTATAAAAAGAGAATGGATGAGAAAAGAGAGAGTGGGCAGACACGTTGCCTAGACCTCAGGGAGTACTGGGTTGATTTTAGCGGATTATTTGTATTTTCAGGCAATAGAGGAAGTCCGTACTTATGTCCCTGCTATCTCTGTTTCTTCTTTCCATGTTTTAGCAGTTTGACAGACTTTTATGAATGTTGCTGAACTTAACTCAGTATCAACTGGCTGAAGTTTTCATAACAAAATTTAACTAAATGGAGTAAACCTGCTTGAGTTGACTCTCTAATTCTCATAATATCAGTGTCATTTTAATCTGACCAGGCTCAACCTCATTCTGTTCTGTAAAAATCTTTTGCGTCACCAATTTAGAGCATAAAATGAAGACTTCATGTTCTAAAATTTATAAATTTTCCCATCTATTAGTCCAATATGTGATTCATTGCCAAGTGCCACAAAGAAGTACAGGGAGTGCTTCATGTATAATTTTAAGTAATTACTGTTAGTGTTGTCTGCTCTGGGAGAACTATAAAAATGTTTTTTTTGTAAGGCAGACTATACTATCTTAAAAAAATTATGTCTTAGCCCAGCATATTTAGCAGAACTAAGAAATAAAACTAAAACAAATCCACTGACCTATTGCCATAGTTTATGGCACTGAGGTGTGAGATTAACATAATGACGTTCTATAAACTCCTTTTGGGCGGAATTTTTAATTGGTAAAAAATAGATAATTTTGCAGTGCATCATTATTTTTCAAGTATTTCTGTGAAACTTTGGCAAGTAGAGGCCAGCCAAGAGAGTATTATCAATATAAACTGAAAAACTCTTGTCCTATGGAGAAGGGATCTTTTCCATTTAAATTAAGTAATCAAAATATTCTCCAAAATGAAAGATGTGGAAACATTATTTAGGTCTAAGAGTACTAGTTCTTTGACTATAATCTCTGGTTATATTTGTGGTGATGTTTCATTAGGAGGGCTTCTGCTCACTGAGAACTAATTCTCTATCTTACATTTAATTAGATGTGACTTGAAAGAACAATCAAAGCAGTATCCTATGTTCTCTATCTGCAAGAAATACTGAAAAGTATTTTCTTGCTTAAATATAATGGAAAATTGTCATCTTGAACATTATTGCACAGAATAAAAAATTAGATATGCTAGTTATACACTGCAGTCTAAACAACTTGCTTGATATTTACAGATCAGATACCTTGTGGAACTAATTCGTGTTTGTATGTGAAATTGAGATGCTTTCACTAATGAGTTCTGCAGATACTTTTATGACTGTTTCAGTTGATTGGAACATAACACCTTGCCTTAATTTTTCAAGACTGACTAGTTTCCAGCTTTTCCACTGGTGATAGAGGGTAGCCTATGACTTAAAGGTCTAAGTGCTTTGGGACCTGGGAGTTTTGTTGGATGTCGAATAACTGCTGTAATAGCAGAATTATATTCCATTGAAATGGTACCCTTTTGTGGGTGGGAATTACTGCTGCCTGCACTAGAGAGATGCAGTCAGTAAGAGTGGCTGTGGTACAAGGAAGGTGTCCGTGGCAGAGTGCCAAGCACTAAAATGCATTTGATCATAACTGTTAAAATGTTAACATTTTCCTTGGCATAGTTCTGTCCTGTGCTATTTAGGGGTCTTCCAGATCATATCCAAAATGTGACTTGGTACCGACTATTCCTGTGGGAGGCGTGATTGTGGCCCATGTCTTCAGAGAGGGCAAAAGCATTTAGATTCACTCATACAAGTTGTGCCATCTGACCTTCAGGCCCTCAGCTGCTTGCTGCAGCTGCCTGTTTGTCCTTGTACTTACCTGATGTGGTCAGAAGTCTTTGATACTTACTGACCCTTTTACTCAGGGAAATTTTCCATCAGTTATCTGAGTAAAAGGACTTTTTTTTCAAACAAACAAGTATTTCGACCGTTTGTGATTTGCAGAATGAAGCATAAAGTCATGGAAAATAATCCATTCCAAAAACTCTATTTCATCCTAGGACATTAAGTGCATTAATATTTTACTTTGGATAGGGGCATGGCTTTGGTGAGCATCAAAACTGCATCTTGTGTTGGCAAGTAGCACATCTGAATACAGGTAGATTAGTGAAATAAGGCAGATGGACTGAGCATTCCAAATTCAGTTTAATTTGAGATTAGTTCTAGCTTGATCTTGTGGACTGTTAGTGGTTGGTCTGTCTAGGTTTGCCCCTGGAGCACCTCAAGCTCTTGTGTTGTGGGACTACACTATAATGGAGACCATGGTATAAGAAGTGAGAATGACTGGAGGAGACTTGTCTCAGAAATCTGCTTCTAGTGTGAACTAAAATGCTTATAGAGAAGCATCCAGGCTTTCAGATAGAACTAGATTGAAAGGTGCTTCATAGATGCACCCCATGAATTGCAGACTCCAGTGAGGGTTCAGTCTGTATGACCATGCTGTAAGAAGTCCAAATTAAAATTAAAATTCTCCAAAATGCACATGGCAGGAGTGTTGCATTCCTGACAAAAGCAGTTTTACTCTCTGCAGGTCGACTTCCTTTATACTGCATTAGTAGCCTGTATAGATACAGGCTCAGTAAATTTGATTCTGTTTTTATATTCCTAATGTGATTAAAAGATGCATTTCCCTTACTATCCACCCCCCCCCCCCCCTCCCCCCCCCGCCCAGTTGCACAAATGAGAAAAGTGCCTGTGTCTTCCTTGCCTACCCTGCTAAATCCCCACTTTCCTTAGTTTTTGGTATATAGCACTGGACGTCAGGCTACAACAATAAATACTGACAGCTCTTTCTCTTCCTCCTCCTTACTATTCCTACCTATTTTTTTGTATTTGAGAGGATGTGATTTTGAGAATTATTATCAGGCGTGCTATGAGAAGTTAGATGGAAAATATTCCCTCAATTTGTAAATCTCCTTAATTACACAAATAGAGGAACTCTAGAGGAATGAACTTCTGCTGTATGTTTTGTTCTTCTTCATGGACTGCTGAATACTCATCATTACTTGGTTCTTTTAAGAAATTAGGTACAGCAGGTTAGGGAAGAATATTTCACATAGTAGATGTGGACAATCTTTGAGGCATGCAAAACACCCTCTTTTTTTGCTAGAGGAAATTGTTCCTCCTATTCATCAGGAAAAGTTGGGAAATAAACTAAAGATTGAGGGAAGATTAGAGTTTTAAAAAAAATATTTTGGAAAGAGTATTTTAGGTGCTTTAATTCTAGTTCAAAGTATCCTTGAACATGAGATGACACCCATATCCTGAGAGTAACATGGGGCTTTTTCTGCCTTCGAAAAGTAGTACATAAATGTGACTGCAGTTCCCATTACCCTAATAACTTAATTCCTAGGTTTCTCAATTCCTGTTGCATGTTGCCAGCTGTTGCTAATATCTTGACTCTTAGTCTGCCAACAATTTATTATAGTGGTAATGAAAATAAATAAATATATGATACAAAGTCTTTTCATTTTAGATCAGCTGAACAGCAGGAGAGAGAATGTTTCTAATCTGATCATATGTAAAGAGGATATACATATCTGTTAATGCATTAACTGTGCCTGTTTCTAAACTCTCCTCACTATTTCTAATGTTTGATATTGTACTTTGGCTGTCATTTTGCTCTACTTTTCTGGTGAACTGTGGGACCATGCTTCTGGTGGGTCCACTGCCCATCTGCCTCCCAACCACCCAGAGCTCCCTGCTTGCCTTCCCTGGTGGAAAAGCCTGTTCTTGCTGCTTCCTGGCATCTGGAGACCCAAGTTGATCTTACAGTAGGATATTTGCTTTTACAGCAGCTCACATCTGTCTGTAAAAATTGTTCATAGGAATCCAGCTGCAGTCTGGTCAATATCTGATACTCTAGATGTCTCTCATGAAATACTCATAAATACATATCTTGGAGCATGAAATAGATGACTGATTTGTGTTTAACTTGTAATTTTCCCTATTTTTTTACTGAAAAAAAAAGGTTCTGATGTTTTTGTAGCTGTTTATTTCTGTTAAAATATTTTTTATGCTTGACTAATTTTTCTTACCTTGCAGATTTGCAGCCATTTTGATAGAAGAATCCCTTAATATGATTGCAAAATGAACACTGCTTTGGGGATAATCACCATATTCTGGACATTAACAGGTTCTCAACTGAATTGATCATGACAATATTTAAAACTTCTAAATTCTTTTTATAGCAGTGTGTTGGCGGTTTAGTTTCTTTCCTTTTGATCTTTTACTTAGGGAATTTTTTCCCATAAGTTGCTAGGAAACCCTAACAACTGGGTACTTACAAAAAAACAAAAAAAGTGGCCAACCTCAGAGAAGGAGGGCATCTGGTTGCATGTCTCTTATCTGGGAGTTTCCGAGATATCTCTCCGAGAGGCAGAGATCCCTGGAGAATTGGGCTGATAACAGACGGGGCTGGGGCAGCTGCTGGCTCTCTCCCTCTCTCGGCTTCGGAGGAGAACGGTCGGAGCTGCTGCTTGGGGAAGGGAATTCGCTGCTGCTGCTGGAGCCCAGTCCAGAGCTGCTGCTTCTGCTGTGGGGTGAGCCTCTGCTTGTGAGAACAGCCACTTATTAACACCCACCTCACTAAAAGAGGGACCTGTCACCATCTGCTCAGGTGCCCGGGATCCTGAGCTCCCCTCTCCCTGCCCAGCTGGGAGCCAGGCCGCCGCTGCGCTGCCCTCGCTGTCTCTTCAGCACTGTCCTTCTTTGTTGGGCACCCAAGAGCTGGATGCAGCTCTCCAGGTGGGGTCTCACCAGCAGAATAGAGGGACAGAATCCCCTCATTTGAGCTGCTGGCCATGCTTCTTTGGACACAGCCCAGGATTGCTTGAATTTCTGGATTTCTGGGCTGCAAGTACTCATGGATGGAACACATTGAGCTTCTCTTCAACAAACACCCCCAAGTCTTCTCCTCAGGGCTCCTCTCAATACATTCTTCACCCAGCCTATATTTTTGCTTGCGATTGCCCCAGTCTAGGAGCAGGACCTTGCACTTGGCCTTGTTGAACTTCATGAGGTCTGCATGGGCCCACCTCTCAAGTCTGTCTGGATGACATCACTTCTCTTCGGCTTGCTGCCTGCACCACACAGCTTGGTGGTGTTGGCAAATGATGGCAAATTACCGATTTTAAATAGGCAAAATACTGGAGGTGTATTACCGGGTCAGACACAACTACATTTCAAATTCAAACTTAGCTTTCCTGTTATGGTTTTTAATTACTTAATATCAGATCTTTTTAAAAAGTAGCTGAAACTAAGTGAATAGTAGCTGATAAAAAGATGTTGTGCTGTTCAGGATTTTCATTATAATAGAAGTACTCAGGTCATGAACCAGCTGAATAGAAATTGGTATCTCAACCAGGATGGAGAATCAGCAAACCTGGTTTGTAACCATGGAGAAAAATTATATGTATTTAAAAAGATGAAATACCAACTAACTAAAAAGTGCAGAGGTATAAAAAGAAGGAAGTGTACCAAGCAAAACGTAAGGGGATATATCAGAAAAAAATGAAAAAGTGAAACATACTATTTATTTTCAGTAAAACTTTTTTTTCTTCCACAGCTGTAGTTTTCACCATTTTCTAGATGTAACTGAAATATTTTACGTGTCTCAAATACTAAAACAGTAAGCAGATCTCTTTTCTGTATGAAATTCCATGTAGAAATTCAAATAAATCACATCTGCTGTTATTTCACAACTTATATTAACACTGTAGCTTAATTATTTTTTTTCATTTTCACTCCACATGAGTTGTTACACTTCTATGAGAGTGTGACTGTCAGTTACACTTTTATGACAGTGACTTTAGATGCACTGGATCTCATGCATACAAGTGCAGTTTCTGTGGGATGTGTTAACTTGAGTGAGGGTGCACAATTTATAAATCAGAATGAACTTTTGTAATTAATCTGTCAGAACTGGGATTGAGTCCTATTTTACCTTGTGCATGAGTGTGTCTGTTCTTTTTTTTTTTTTTTACCCACATTACTTCTTCATAGCTCTGGAGATTTAAAGAGCCAGACTGTGCTTTGCACTTAGGAAGAATTTCAGAGAATATGCTTTCATGTTCCATGAGACAGAGATTTCCCTTATGATACATATGAAAGCTAAATACCTTGAAGAAATGTGTGGGAACAGTTTTTTTTTTCTGGGCTGTTTAGTCTGGAGCAGTAGAAGAAAACAACATCAATAATTTCTGAAAAATTACTTTTTCAAAAACTTCAGATTTTTGCCTGATATTTTTCATAATTTCAAAAAGGAAAAGAAATAATTGTTTTTCTGTTGCAAATGATGATAATGAATGCTTTGTATGTTTGGAGGTTTTCTTTTATTGGATAAGGATTTTACAAAACTCGTTAGTTACATATAGTGAAATATGTAGTGGAAAATTATTTGTGTGATCATTGTATTCCAATTATCTGCAAAATAACCCCCCATGCTTTTTGTTTCACAGTACTGTTTTAAGTGTTCTGTGAAGTGTTTCTCTTCTGTAAATACAAGCAAAGAAGGAAATTGGGAATGGTCTTAACTTTTTTGGGATAATTCTAGTACATTTTTTTGTATCATGAAGAAAGATAGTGCTGTGTAGTTTTGGGTGGGGACACTGGGTCATATTCTAGTTGTAGATGTGAGCCATCAGACCACAGAACCCTGCTGGCTTTGAACATCAGTCACAGTATGTTTCCATCAGGCTTAGTCACCTGCTCATTAGAATGTTGCATCCTCATAAACTGGAGTGTAAAACAGGATAAATACAAATGTTGTTTCTTACCATTTAGCATTTCTCTAACTTTGCATAACAGCTGATGATTTTTCTAAAGTTGCTGTTTTGAGGTTGACTCCTATTGTAAAGCAGAATTTTCACTATCTAGTTTAGTGGAGTTTAAATTTACATTTAAAATTTTGATTGGAAATGTTTGGGCAATGAAACAGTTTTGATTTACTCTCCATTCACTTTTTCAGTCAAACGTTTTGCAACCTTGAACTCTTCAGATTGTATCATCTTTTCTCCCTTAACATATGTGGTTTTGGCTTTGATTCCGGAGCTGACACTGAAATGCTAGATTTTTATCAGACATTTTGGCAAGACTCTAGCCAAAGTAAAATATTTCTTATGTTTATAAAGTTAAGATAAATATTAAAAAGCTCTGAACTGAAAACAGATTTTAAACCAGTGGAAGTAGACAATGAATACCATTATTTATTAAATCTGCCTTCTTCTGGGAACTTTTTCCTTGCATGCAAATCTTGAATCTCAGTGGCTTCATACTTATGAGGATTAGATGAAACCTTTTCGTGTCAGGCACCAGAAAATGGAACTTTACATGAATGAGTATGTTGTTCCTGTATTTTAGGATGTTTGTTTGATCAGCATCCGAGAGTGCATATTTACTGATGTCAAACAGCACCTTTCAAACTGCACTGAAAACAAATGTTAATATTACATTCTCGATTCAATACACATTTTGACTCTTGCATTTGAAAATGTATATATGTTCATAGAGTGTTCTGCTGGAAGACTTTCAGACATATGTATTGTGGGAAGTCAAAAAAAGCTTTGTTTTCTTCAGTTTGTTTTACCTAATAAGTTTCTTTTGGTCAATTAATGTTGTGCAGACAATGTCACAACTCTTTTCTGTTTTGGCTATTGCATAGATCTACTTCTGCAATGTAATTTATAGTAATTGGATTATTGAATGACTATAATAGTTACCAAGAATTGAAGTAATAGATATAGGCAGAGCAATTTCATGCTTTTCAGATGAGATTATATTACATTTAGGATAAGCCACAAATGACTTGATGACTTCACCAATTTTAATTAACTTTAATATCTAAGAAGAAAAAAAGAACCTTGCTAAATTGTCAATCATTTTAACTTTGGTTGCTATTTCACAGCTAGCATTTTTCTATGCTCAAGATTCTATCTTTTAATTTTTTGGATGTATTTCCTTTTCATGATCTTTACAAAATGTTATTGTGGGCTGTCCTTGAAAGTGAAGTATGTGACCTTCTGGATCAAGATCAATTCTTTGTCAGTCTGACAATGACTTTTCTGTTTGGAAGAGGACTCTTGTTTGAGTCCTCAGTGTACTCAGTGTGTGTGTTTTGATGTTTTGTCTGTGAAAGCTATTTAATGTGTAGCTTGAGATGTCTGTAACAGAATTTGTGAGGCCTCATATTCCCTCTCCTAAGCTGTGGAAACCTGTTCACAGACGGTGCTTGCAAATCAAGGCAGTGTGGTGTGTGCCACTGCTGTATTGCTTTTTACTGTCCTTGCTAATTTCATTCCCTCTAAGTTAATGTATGCATGCTAGTGAACTTTATGTTTTCACAGTTCTCACTTTTAGACTTCTGTGTCATTAAATTAAGTCACTGAAGCTGGCAGGAAGCCTTCTCCCAGTGTGGCAGACGTCTGCAGAGGTGCTCATTTAGAGCATGGCCAATCTCTATTACTGAATAGCTGTACCATGTTGACAGAGGTTACCCTGCCTGTACTGAAATGGTTTAATTTTCACAAGTAGCTGGCCATTGTAAATAAAACTTGCTTTAAAGCTGAAAAACAAACCAGAATATAAAATCTAAGTTACAGCATAGCATTTCACAAAGCCCTTGTGCCTTCAAAACCAGAACCAATGCATTTTGATGGTGGAGGTCCATTGTCTGTACTCTGAGAGCACCACTGGGCTACAGCCTCCCTGCTTAAGTAAGGCTCAGGGGCCCCATTTCAGCCCAGCCTGACACCCTTTCCCCCCAGATTGGCCCACACTGGCACCAGCTTTCCTCACAACCTATTTGGGCTTCCTGGTTTGGCCTTGTCTGGTCTCTTTGCCTGGCTCTCAGAGTCTGGTGCCCAAACCACCTTTGCTGCCCACTCACTGCCCCCTCGGGAGCAGCCCTTGCTCCGGCTGCTCCTGGACACTGAGTGCCCTCTGTGCAGAGCTGCCTGTGACAGCCGGGTCCCTGCCACTGCCACAGTGCCTGCCCGAGGCTGTGTTTAGTCCATAAACTGGTGGTTTTCCTCACATATCACATAAGATATAGAGTGGGATAAATGACAAGCAGGTGTACAGCAGGTGACAGCAGGTGTTTTATGTGTACAGAAAATACATGTAAAAAACACAACTGAAGGGATTTTATTTTCTGCCCAAAACTGCATTATGTTATGCAAAGTTATGAATTTTGAAACAGTAAGAAAAGAAGTGAAGGTTTATAACAAAAAACTTCATTAAATACACTGCCAGTCAAGTAATATTTCAAGAGGCTGTTTGCTGTAGCACTTCTCATATTCTTTCTTACTGACTAAACAAAATGATGCAGACTGTAATAACAAGTAATTCTTGTAATGTAATCAAGCCATTTTAGTTTTGGAATGGGTTTCTTCTGGAATTTATGGAAAACCCATTACCATTTTGGCAAGACAAATTTATTATTTCTGGCTTCTCTGATAGGTGTCATGTTTCAAGTGATAATGAGTCTGTAACTTCACTTGGCAGTTTGTTTAATGATCTGGTGAGTGTAATTTTTTCCTCTGGTAGGGTGGCTAATGTACCCTACTGCAGCTTGAAGTGTTGCCTCTTGTTCTGTCATTAAGAACAAATGAAATTAATTGATTCTGATTTTCTTTCAAATCTGTAATGGTACATTACAAAATAGTTGTCATCTCTGCCACCGGAATTTTCTTTCTAATGTGTCAGTGCTGCCCAGTAAAGGGTTTGATAACATGACAACAGTAGTTGGAGATAAAGAGTCAAATGAGGAGCATTTAATCTGTGTATTTCCATGAAGAAGTTATTTTTTATTGCAAGTTTTCTGTATTTTGGAGGAAGCTTGACCAAAATCCAAGAGAAAGCAACACATATGGGGGGGTTTAAATAGTGGAAACTGGTATTCATTGAAATTTGAAAATAATATAGCATATCTCTTTTGGTAATTTCAAATTTTTCCCATACGTTGTAAAACTTTAAATTGAAAATTCACAGGTTCATCATGAAATAAGTTGTGAGGTGGAAAATGCAGATGAGAAAGGTTAGAGCAAATTTAGGGTAGTATTTGGTTCTCATTGGAGCCCGAAGTTAGCTGAAGACAACACTAGAATGTATAATCTCACTATTTTTAGCAGAAAATTAATTTTTAAACCAAGTAACGTCTGTGACAATATTGTCTTACCAACTCCTCTCCCACCAAGATCAATGATTACAGTACATGCTTCTGTGTTATTTGAAATTTCTTTTTTAAGACTGTGATCCAGAGAAAATCTGTATTTGCACTGGACTGACAGATGTTCCTTAGCACTGTGGGATGTAGCACAGAAATCTTGAATCTGAAGGCACAGCTACTCCATGTGGTTGCAGTGCTTGACTGTCAGCTAGCAGTCTAGAGGTCCCAAAAGTGTCTCACAGGATGGTGAATTAATTAGTTATTATATTCTGTGTGGAGAAGCTATATAGTTCTCACTTTTGAGTTTATTAATATTTTGAAATCTGTTACGTGTAAGTATGAATAATCTTTCATGTACTTGATAATATAACTTTATTTTATGCTGTGCATGCAATCATAACCTCCTGTGGTCAATGGAACTTGGCTGAATAATCAATTAGAACATTTATTTTATGTTCCTCTATCAGACCCATAAGCCTTTAATATTAAAATAAAGAGGAGAAAGTAGGAAACTAGCTGTAATAGAGGAAAACTTGAAGCAACTCCTTAGGGACTGTTGCAATAAATGACTAATTAAGGAATTATAATTCTTCTGACTAATTCTTCTTCTGACTAATTAAGGAATTATAATTCTTCTCATTTTGAAGGCTACACTTTCTATTACCATGGCTCTGCAGTCATGGTATTTCCTCACATAGAAGACTACAGCCTGATGTAGCTCAGCTCAGTGCTGAGCATGTAAGGCATCTGTAGCACACATAAGTGTCAGCTGCTGGCTCTGTGCTGACACTGAGCTGAGGATTTCAGGATTACTGTCCCATGTTGCATGTAAGAACAAGCAGCATTCACTCACGGTGAGGAATGTGGTTAAGTAGGTGCAGGTTTATTAAATGCATCTGAGAGAAGTCCTGTGACATTTCACTAGTGAAGATGAAAGACTCAAAAGCATTCAAAGCTGGATGTTTTCACAGACCACTACTCTCCCTTCTTATAAACAATTTACTTTTTGTTTTAGCATCAGAGGATCCTAGTATCTATATTAATGTTTTTGTAATTTTCCTGTTACTCAGTATGAGGCAGTAGACATGATCTTCTCATATGGTGGAGTAGAGAGACATTGCTCAAGTTCTGGGCTCTGGAAGAGAGCCAGAATCTCTGCACTTTCAGCTGGGTGGTTGTGTAGGTGTGGAGGCTTGGTTTGCAGCTGCCTGGCAAAGTCTAACATATTTGTCTCCTTCTTATACTGATTAGAGACTACAGGGTCCCCAGCCTTCAAGAGCTGAGTCATAGCAGGACACTTTTAGGGTCCCCTTTCTTGTACTAAGGTTTTTTTTTTTTTTTCAGGCTTAACCACAATCTCTTAGTAAATCCAGATGTCTCTGTGTCCTTTTTTGGGACTACCAAACATAATTTTAACTAGAGTAGAACAGCTGTTCTAAGCGTGTTGTCCTTTTAAAGCAAGAGTGTTACGTGATGTTACTGACACATCAGGAATTATTGTATTAGTGTTCTTTTCATCTTTCTTCAAACCTAGATGTATCTGATTTAATCACTTAAAAAAGGTGCGTGTGTCTGTATGTTTGTGCTGGAAGTGCAGTTGGGCATAATTATGGAAGTGGGAGGGGAAAGATGTGAACAAATGCCTTTCCTTTTGGAAAGAATGTGGATAAAATCAAACCACCATTATGCAAAGAAAAAAAACCGCCTAGTATTACGTTTCACTCTTCAGTTATTGTGGAATTTTCTATATTGATGTGAAATGCAGTGATGTAATTTTGAAATACCCCCTTCTTTTAGCTGTGCTCTGAGAGCAAAACTGAAATTATTAAGTCTTTCTGTCATGTGAATTGTTGAGTGCAGTGTCCTTTGACTCTAAGAAGAATTTAAATTGCTTCTCTGTGAATGTATTACGCATTGAGTGAGGTCTTCATATCAGAATGTTACCAATAAAAGTTACAGGGTTTATTTCTCTATAAGAATGACATATTTCAGGCACTAATCAGTTAGCCACTGTCATCTTAAGATGTCTGATTAATTTGAAATGTGAATCAGTCCCTCATTTTGCGTCTTAATTCAGATTAACTGCAAGTTTGAGGATATACACTTGAGTCTCACTTAAGCTTTTAAAGATCAAAGAATTGCTGTCTAGCTTCAAAGTGCTTTACTAAAACTCTACATAAACAATTAAAGCTGACTCAGTGTCTTCAGAGAGAGATTTCTTAACCTATGTACTACATAGTAGCTAACACAAAATCAGAAGTATAAGGGACGTCTGTGTGCTTATGTTTTGTAGTTATTTGGAGAATACTTGCGAGTAATACTAACACAGTTAGGTAACAACTATGTAAAGAGACAAAGGTTGATAAGTAAAAATAATTTCTTAGGAAAAAAAAAACTTTTTAGGCAACTGAAGCAAGAATGTTCCAAACCTTTTCTATTTGTTTTCTGTCATCAATGAGTTGCTGGGTAATTGCATGTGCTGAAGGCTATTGAGAGAAGCAGGGCATGTTTTTAAGCTGTGTTTCCTGGGAGCCATTTTCTTTCCATAATACACATCTTAGCAGAATTCAACTAGTTTTAACTGAGTAAATGTATATCCATAGATTAACTTTATTATTCATGTAGTGAAATAAGAATGGTTGATATTCACATAGTCATTTGGAAACTGTACTTTTGTGGGGAGCAGGGGGAGTAAAACAATTAAAAGAGAGTAATTTTGATGAAAATTATAACATCTGATAAAGTGACATTTATACAAGCCCTATATATAATTTCTATTTAAATGTCTCGAGGCACAATTAGGACACTTCATTA
The DNA here is from genome assembly GCA_013400575.1 of Peucedramus taeniatus. Classification (NCBI taxonomy): domain Eukaryota; kingdom Metazoa; phylum Chordata; class Aves; order Passeriformes; family Fringillidae; genus Peucedramus; species Peucedramus taeniatus. The sequence continues at coordinate 15,752 of WBNO01005503.1, read as the reverse complement.
TTTTCTGTCTTAGTCATGTAATCCCAAATTTCAATACAATTATAGATGATTTAAGGTAATTTGCAATGAGCTTCTTTTATTTCACCATCAGTTACTTCTCTTTTAACAGTGCTTATTGAAAATATCCCTGGCCAACCACATCCTCGTATCTTTGCAGGACTGCTTACATGCCATCACAAATTTTCCACCAATATCTCCCACCTTGGCCATGTACCAGCTGCAGATTTTTCACCTGTTGTTTTCAAGACATGACCTTTAGACTGCAGTGGCATTAAGTGTCTGAGGGTGTTTCTGTGAGATGCAGAAGAAGTTCATTGCCACCGTCACGGGGGGGGTCCTGTTCATGGCTGTATGAACAGCCTGCATTCTCACTGTCTGTTCTGCATAGACATTCACAGGCAATTACATTCCCAGATACTGTTGGTATCCTTTAGGCTTAGCCTCTCAGCAGTGCTATTAACATGAAAGACTTTGAAAGAATTTTAGTTTTGAAGAAAATTAAAGACAGAATAAGCCTTAAATGTCATATCTTTTACTTAAGAAATCTCTACTGGTAAAATTGGATTTATTGCCTTCTGGAACTTGTGATCAAAATTAATGTGGAGAATAAATTTTCAGCTGCCATTGCAGACATCAGAAAAAATTGTATGGTTAGCCATTGCTGTCTTCCTCTCAAGATTTTGTATGTCTAACCAGAACATGTCACTGAGATCCAGTAGCTATGAACATCTGATTGGCAGAGATGAGCAATGGGAAAAATGTTTGCATGATCTTAATTTAAGTGCAGTTGAGCGAACTGATTTTGTAAAAGGAGCATCAAAACATGTAGGTCATTGTCTCTTGTACAACTGAAAATTCCAGTATTCCTTGCAAATAATTTCTGTCAAATCATTTGGGGTTTTTCACACTGAACAGTTATATCAGTCTTGCCAGTCATATGTTTCTGAAAATCATTGAAAAGAGCTTTAAAAGTCAAATCTGGTAATAGTTGTGCAGGGGACTTGAGTCTTTCTATTTAAAAGGAAGTGAGAATGTTGCCCCCTTGGTGAAGATATAGCCTGCGGACTTCATAGACTCTAAACTAAACCTACCATCTTTCATCTTAAAGCCATTCCCCCCTGCCCTATCACTGCATACCCATGTAGAAGTCCCTCTCCAGCTTTTCCTGTAGTCTCCCTTCAGGATGCAATTAGGTCTTCCTGGAGCCTTTGCTTTTGCAGGCTGAACAGTCGCAGCTCTCTCAGTGTATCTTCAGAGAACTGTGAGTTAACTGCTCACAGGCTATTTATTCATCACATGCTTTTTTCTGTTACAAAAATTTTTATGTAGAGCCATGTTAGTGCTTGTACTAAAACTACGGTTACTTTGAATTTTGGGAATGGCTCTGAAGTTTATCATATCTCTACCATCTTGTGCTTGGAACTGGGATGTGGTAGGTCCTTGTGGAGCAAGGCAGAGGAAGCTCCTGTATGCCTGCTTGGTAGCCTGCAGTCATGCCCTTCCTTGCCTTCCTTGTCTGGGTATCTACAGAGCCAGCAAACAGTGCTCTGCCTCATGAGCCCGTTGTGTACAGTGCTTTCAAGAGTAAAACAATTAGATGTTGTGCAAAAAGGGGATTATAAAGGACTTTATGTGAGGGATTGCTGACATGTACTGCGTTTGGACTTTTTTCACATACTCAGGAAGATACTTAAATATCTTTCCTACTGACTTCTCTATCTTCTTCGTCCTTTTAATTAGATTTTTTTTGATTAGTGAACTCTTTCTGATATTGCATAGACAGAAAAATAACTGACTGCTCCAGGTATGAATCCTAATCAGCTTAAAATAGAATAATTTAAATTAATTTTTGATGGGTCAGTCTTACTTTTCCAAGAAGATGAAAAATATGAATGTTTCAATTTCTGTAATGCTGTACTATTGTGGCTGTCACTCAGGCTTTTCCTGCAAATCCAATGAAAGACTTAATTTGTTATGATTAAGTACAATACTTCTGGCAATCCTTTAAGGCCATATTATGACCAGAAGTAAATTAGTTATGAAAATATTCTTGTTTTGTATTAATAGAAAGCATTTTTTTTTGCATTTAGAAGCAAATAACAAATCTCTGTAGTGAATAATGCTTTAAAGAGACTTCCTTTTATATTTAAATTATTTTTTGACAGGGAGTATCATAGTTCTTTTTGGGAGAACAGAGGAATAAAGTCTTGGCAAAACTTGTTAATATGCGTCTCAAGGCTTATGAGTTATCCTCTAGATGCTTGTAATAAACAAAATTTTTGAATTGTTCAAGAGTGATAAAGAAGTAGAATGTACATGTTACACAAGAAAATATATATTCATGCTATTAATATTTTCATAAAGAAATACTTTGGAAAATTTTAATAACAATTTGCTTTTCACAAAACAGTTCAATATAAAGATGCCTAGCCTAATCCATTACTTTTCTAGTCTCCATCAGTGCAGTTCTTGCAGAGATGGAAGAAAGACACAGCATATGAAATCATTCTCTGTTCCTAATTGACAGAGGTCCTGGGTAGGTGTTAAAGAGCAGAAAACTGAAAAAAAAATATACAGAGATTTAACATGTTACAAAGGAAAGCTGACACATTTCACATCACTGCCTGTGAAAGATCTTATTTTTACTGGGGTCAGTATTGTTCCTCATAATGATGTTAAGTTCTGTTCATCCAAGTTAGCACACTGTATTGGGTTTGCATGGCCTGGTTTTTGGTAGCAGGGGACCACAAAGGTGGTTTTTGTGAGAAGCTTCCAGAAGCTTCCACCATGTTCAGCAGAGACAATCCTGATGGCTCTGAAGATGGACGTGCCACTGGCCAAGGCTGGGCCAGTTAGAGATGGCAGAAGCCCCTCTGTTGATAGCATATTTAGGAAGAAATCAAAACAAAGGTTGTAGAAGCAGTTCTCATTCCAGCCAGAGAAAAGCCCAGTGAGAACACAAGATGAACAGCTCTGCAGGCACCAAGGTCTGTGCAGAAGGAGGGGCAGGAGGTGCTCCAGGCACCAAAGCTGGGGTTCCCCTGCAGCCCATAGTGAGGATCATGGTGAGGCAGCTGTGCTCCTGCAGCCCATGGACATCCAGCTGCAGTCTGTGGAGGAGCACACACCAGAGCAGCTGGATGCCTGAGAGGGGGCTGTGATCCTGTGGGAAACCTGTGGAGAGAGGGGCCCTGCTCCCAGGCTGGAGGAGCCTGTACTTGGAGGACTGCTCCCATGGAAGTGACCCACACTGCAGCAGTTTGGGGGGAGCTGTTGCCCATTGGATGGACTCACATCAGAGAAGTTCATGGAGAACTGTTTTTGCTCAAAGTTGGACTCTACGCTCTTGGACGTCTTTTACAGCCTTAGTGATGCCATAGTTCTATGATTAATACACGCCAAAATACTGCCTTATAATATATTCTGTCAGGAATAATTTCTCATGGTATTTTTGGTGTAGAAACCAGTGCTTTTACATTGATTTCACAAATACTCCATTTCTAAACCTACTTTAGTTCATGCCAGCAAAAAGATTTTAAAGTTTTTTGCAAGCTTTTAAAAACTAAGCTTTTTTTGTCAAACACCCTTTTTTTTTCTCTCACAAGGAATGGCATGACAACTGCATTCTGTCACCTCTTGTCAGTTTTGTTTCTTTTTCTTCCTGGAAAGGAAAGCCTTTGTCAGTTTGGGAAGGGTTGTTGTCATTTTTTCTTCCTTTAATGGTGAATTAAAATAAGCCAAGATAGCTCCTGTGTTATGTTGATGAAAATATTAAACTATGAGCTAAAAAGAGAAGACATGGAGGAATTTTTGTTTGTTCTGTTCTGTATGACTAGTCTATAACTTTGACAACTCAATGTCTCTAATGAAAACAAATTTCAGGAGTATGTTTTTTTTTCACACAAGGCAGGTTTTTGGATTGGTTTTCTTTCAGCTTGGACAACTCCAAAAGCGCTTATGGTTAAATGGTATCTAAAGAGTAGGGTTTAGTTTTATTTATGTAGTTTCTACTAAACTTTCATTTTTATAGAAGAAAGGAAAAGCATGTTTAGCAACATTCTGTGACTTAAATACTTCAATTTTTTTAAGTGTATGGTTTTATGAGAAAACCATTTTTTTGCTTTTTGCTAAGATGCTCAAAAACTGAATTTGATTCTGAATTTGATTTCAGAATGGAAGTTTGGATGTGCTGAGTTGTACTTAAAACAATTTAAACATGCAAAATTATATTGTTTGATGAATGCGGGACAAATACTTTATTATTCAGTCAGTTTTAAAATAAAATGCTCCTTTTGAATTAATTTTAAGTCAGTTAAAATGTAGCATTGGTGCACAGTCTGCTCTGGCTTTTGAATATTTAGATTAAATGTTTCAGAAATTTTATATTTATACCTGGCAACTTAAAAGAATAACTATTACAAAAGTTAGCATTTTTAAATTTTTTTTCACTTGCAATATATACTTATTATTTTGTCTGTTTCCTGATGACAAGTGGTTCTCTTAATACAGCATAAACTACAAAGGCAAAGACAAGATGGAACACCAGATGTTCCAGTATTCAGAAGTCATTATGTTTAATGTTAAGATTAGATTAGTGTTGACTAAAATAACCATTGGTTTTCAGAAAACAGAGGTATATGCAGATGTTCTCAAAATGGTTTCTGGCTTTGTGAAAAGGGAGGAACATTGGCCATCTTGCTAGACAAGGAAGTTTCAGATATGAAAATTTAATTACTATCTGGAAGTATAAAAGGGTAACAGACAAATAACTGATATTTGGTGGGATGCTGCATAAATGGAAAATAAAATGGAGCAATGTAGATTTTGCTGGAGTCAAATGTGAAGGTCAACATGCAGGTGCCACAAACACTAATAATACCTGGACATTGCAGAGACTTGGGGATTATGGAACCCCAGGAACTGAAGGGATTGCTGCTAACCAGGAGAGGCACAATGAGAAGCTATGGAGCATTAAATCGTTCAATGTATTTTTTGTGTAACAGTTGTCAGGAAGAATTAATTAATTCTTGCTGCTATGAAATCTCCAGAGGCCTCTCTAAAACCATTAATGTATCATTTAATGTTATATGTAAATGCCTTTGTGGCATTATCAAAATCTCTAAATATAATTGTTTGGGATTTTTGTCGAGATTATATGGAACTAATATGCAATCAAGCAACTGATGTGCTCAAATTTTATTTGCTTTAAGTTTTACAGTGTTAGTTTAGCTTCTCTAAAATTCATCAAGACATAAAATGCAACCAGCAGAACAGTCTCTCTTGAGTGTTGGGAAAAGAGCATGTGGGCTCTGTTTAGTTTACTAAATGATAAAAATACATGCATGTGGAAGAAATTTGCTAGTTTACATTTTTTCATGTGACCACTCTATCAGTCAAATTCAGAAAATTCAACATCTTCATGCTTCCTAAGAAAATATTTCACAATAGTGCTTTGCTTTTATGTCTTCTGTTATTGACTTCTCAACACTTTTAAGATCGATCATCACCTAAATGCGACTGCAGAATGTAATCATAAGTAGATAAAACTAAGAAAAGAGTTCTGACATCGCTCTGCAACTTTTTGCAAACCTTGAAGTCAATCTTCAAATTTTAGATTGCATTGTGAAGTTTAAATATGAGGCCCTGAAATGTTTACACATTATACAAATTGTTCTAAAAATGAAAGTAGGTCAGATTTCTGAAAACTCCATGCTTGAGTTAGAGTGACTTCTGATTAAAAGACTTTCTGCATCCAGATACATAATGAATGTTTATTCCTAGCTGTTTGTTTGCTTGTATTACTTGAGTTATACAGAAGCATTTTTATGTTGCTTGTTCAGAACTAGCTTTGCTTAAACTTTGTGTTGTTACTTTTTAAATTTTTTACATGTTGTTTCTTTATATGTAAACCCCATAAAAATCTGATCTTCACTACCAAGTGATACATTCACAGATGAGAATTTAAATTCTAGTATGGAAAGGAAAATTTCTCATTATATAGCCTTGGGGCCTTAGTTATTGTTTAATCTTAGTGGCCTGTGAACAAAACCTTTTATGAAGACAAAGGACAAAAGGATGGTGTAAAGATTCAGTATTTAGAAGTGTTGTAGAGAGAAGAGGTGTCTAAGGAGCTCATTGTAGACATTTGAATTGAAGACATTGGAAGCCATTGGGGAGACATTCCAGTGAACGGTTTCAGGCAGCCTGTGTCTGTTCTTGGAGTCACAGAACCACTGGGCTGGAAAGGCACTTCTGGAATTTGTCCAGTCTAACCCATTATTTAGAGTGGACTCACCAGGAGGAGGTTGCTCAGGGTAATGTCCAGTCTGGTCTTGAATATCTGTAAGGCTGGGCACTCCACAGCTTCTAAACCTTTTCCAGTGCTTGACCCACCCTGACAGTAAATTTCTCAATGATACATCTTAGTATGACCAAGAGTAGAGCCAGAGCAATTTATGACTCTTTCTACTCCCCTTGATAAAAGATAAGCCTTTCCCTTACTAAATTCAGTTGAAGTTTAGGTAGGGGTCTAAGGTGTGGCTTGTCACACTGCTCCATACTTTTTGTCCTTTTCTCCTAAACAAAATAATGGCTTCTCTTCTGTGTACCATTTGAATCATTTGGTTTGAGTGCAGTGCTTTGTAAGTCCTCACGGGGATTACACATTGTTTTTAGATTAGCTCAGGGACTCAAGCTTAATTTAATGTCCACAGAGTGGATTCAGTAATGTGAAACTAGTCAAATACTCTTGGTCATTGACAGAGAATAACAGCTTTGCTCAGAAAGACCTTCCTGTGAATAAGATAGAAAAATACGTGATACTATTTTGTGCTCATGGATGCAAGCAGTATATTGTTGCTACTGCTCTGTCAGAGCAGACCAGGGAGAGGCTGCACAAAAGTCTGTGGCTGAGTTTGTGAAGGTAAAAAAATAGGGCTGGAAAGAATAAGGACAAAATGTTTATTCTTCTCCAAGGAAAAAAGAGGTTGGAAATCTTTAATGTTACTTGGAAGTCAGAATGAAAGGAAACCAAAAACCTTTAAAGACATGTTTCCAACATGTCTTGGGGGAAGGAATTGAGGTGCCAAGAACCTCTAAAAGAAAGAGAGCTTGCAATAGCAAAGCTATTTAATTACAGTAGTGTATATGGAAGAGGAACAATAGAAACTTGCATGCTATTTTTGTGTGTTTTCAATTCTTCTTATTTGTGGGGCCTTCTATAAAACCTTACCCTTCTCTTCAAGAGGAAGGGTAATGCAAAATCTCTGACAGGATGATGTATCTTTATATTTTATTTCACAACCTTCACACTCCTAGACACCTTCCAAAAATATCAGTGTTTGAAGCTCTGTTATTTTTAAAGAGCAGCTAATCACAAAGGCAAGCTGTGTCAGACAAAGCATACCTGTTATGTACCTACTTGTAAACCTGCAGCCTGAACAATCAGCAGGCTGAAATACAGCTTGGAGTGAAGCTCAGCTAGCCTTGCTCATGCAGCTGTTTTGTCTATGTTCAGAGTTTGAGGTATACAGTGTTTTTTTGAAATAGAATAAGAATAAGCAAGCCACTTTTACGTTTTTTTTCCATTTTCAGCAAAGGAAAATCTTTGTGTTAAAAGGATTGCAGTGGAGTTGGGCAAACCTGTATGCTGCCTTTTAATTGTCAGTGTCATGTGGGACAGTTGTGAGTGAGTGCAGTATTAAAATATCTTAGAGAACAGCCTCAAAGTGACGCTGAACATGGCAGCAAGACAAATACATTCTTGATCTGTTTTTGAGATTTGACTATGGATTCGCAAGTATTGCCTGTCAGTGTTAAAAATGTAATTTCAGCATGACTTTAAACTGAGACCATTGAAATTTAGAAATGTTTGTGTTGGTTATTGAATGATATTGCCTAAAGTAATTACGATGTAATGTAAAATATATTCTTACTAAGAAAGTCTGTTTGTAAGTCTGTTTGCTATTTTTTCCCATGACTTTTATCCCAGGTGAAAATTTCATTGCATATGCCTAAGCTCTGGATTCTTGAGTTCATGTCCAGTCTTTTCAGGCAATACTAATGAAAAATGCCTCATTCAATATATGAATTTTATTCTTATCTTAATTTCTCTTCTGAAAACAGTCAAACCTCCAGAGGGAAAAGAAAATAAGTCTATTAATTGCCTAAGATTTCTAAATGTAATAATGAGGTACAGCAGCATGCCATTCCTTCAGCTGTTCTTGCCAAACCCGTTCTTGTTCTTGTCATGCCAAACCGTGACAGCTGCAAGGTAAGGCTGGGAGTACTTAATAGGGTATACTTTACTCTTTATTATATTACCTAAAAGAAAGCCAGGGCTAATAAAAGAGAGAGTGTACAGAGAGCAGTAGTACCAATAAATGCATAGAATAAATAGAATGTTTAAAAAAAATTAAGCTGTTACTGTACTTTTCATTTTTAAATAACGATTTTTTCTCTTGCATTGCGCAGAATCCATTAAAAGGTATTGAAGAAGATACATAAGAAGAGTAATGCACATTATAAAATAAATTCTAAATGAGAAATATCTGAAAGTATTTAATTATATACCACACTAAATCAGTAGAATAGTTAATACTGCTGATTCCCTAGGATTCTCAAAATTTAGCTTAATCATACATAAAACTGAACACAAAGAGGATGGTTGTGCCAGATGAATGATTTTGTAATGAGTGAATAAAGTCCCTACTCAGTATGGCAGTTCTAAACAGGAACCAAATATGTATGGTTTTCCATGACACAGTTGGGAGTAGATAAAATAAAGAAATTGACCTCAGAACATGTTTCTTTCCATCTGGAGTATATTATGTTAGATTAGTCCAAAGTATTTTACTTGGGTACACCTGATTTCAGCCAACTGTACTAAGTGAAAAGATTTTCTCTAGTTTGAATTGGTTTGTTTGAACAAATGATTAAAAATCATTGCACTGCAAAGTGATTATTAACACACAACTCTACACACAGAAGGACAGGGAAAATCTTGTCAGTACATGAAAAGACAGTAATTCAGTGAATAAGATTGTTATCACTGATTTTGAGAAAAGTAGTTATTTCAATTTTCATCTGAATTACTGATAAAAATATGAAGATAAGCAGGGTGGAAAGAAAGAAAAACAATAGGGAAAAGTGATGAGGGAAGTGACTGGGATGAGATAGAAATATCAGTTGTTAAGCATAAAGGTGTACATAAAATTGTTTAATCTAAATAATTTTTTAGTTTGAGTCTGTGTGAGTGCATTTTGCACATCCATATATTTAACGTTCAGATTCTTATTTCCAACTAATTTAGAACTGTGTGTTCAATGTACTATAGATCAAAGCCTTTTGTTTCTTTGGGGAACAAAATAATCAGCATAATTGAAGCTAGGAGAAATTGTGAAGGTTAAAAATGGTTGGGCTTTAGATACAGCACTTATTTGTAAATGCTGACACACCAACAGTCTCTAGCATCTTGGTATAGCTCAGAAAAGCCAGTCTGGACCACACTTCTGAAGAATTTTTGATGGAAGGGAAGGCACTTTGCTGAAGAGCTTCTTGGCCTAACTGAATCTGGTATTTTTAACCCCCCAAAGCAATGCAGATACATTAGTGTTCTTTAACCAATTATCTACTGAGAAATGAAGTAGGCTCCAGCCATTTTGGAGCTACTCTAATATTATGGTGCTTCTCAGAGCCAACCTACCTCAAGTAGCTCTCTCCTGCTTCACTGAGAGCGCAAGTATTGGCTTTTAATCATTCCAAGGCAGCATTTTTGGCTAGAATACCAAATACATGTTTTGAAGGGGCTTAGATTCAAAATCATGCCTTGAGTGCTGAAAATACATATTTTGGAAGTCTTTTCTCAGTTAAGCACTTATGTTACTCTCCATAATTATGAAATTAAAATCATTCCCTGGGATATATTCCAACAGAACAGTTGTTAAAATCAAACAGATCCTTCTGGACTGGCATGTACGATTTTGACTGTTTTCTGGTCTTTATGAAGATGCTCAGCAGAGTTTGCTTTTTGAGCAAGTTTGCAGTAATACCTCATCCTGCAGAGCTTTAAGTGTGTTTTGCTGTCACTGCACCTCGGTGATTTCTATATCAGCAGGATTAGACACAAAGTGTTTTTCTGAATTGATTTCAAAACTGAAAAAATAAGAAAAAATGTCAAGAAAAATGCATTTATTGAATTATTTAGTTTGTCACCTGCTCCTTACATTCCAACACTAGTGTGAGCTGTTTTGTTGTTTTTGTGTATATGTCCAAATGCCTTGTCTGTGTCAGTTGGACACATTTTTTGTGGAGTTCACACTTTGGTGGGTTTTAAAAGGGATGAAGAATGCATGTCTGCTTGGATGTTGATGAAGGTATGGCCATATTTGTTTTCATGGTATGTCTTAATTTGTAGAACGTGTCACTATGTGAGACTGTCAAGAGGTGCATATTGTCTTTTATGCTAGAGTTTGGATTTTTTAAAATGACTAGTCATTATAATTTTGGTCTTTAAAAAATTCTCTGTAATAATGGATACAACTATTTTATTATTTCTAGCTAAAATATGAACAAATTATTCCTTATGATATTTTGGATTTTTTCCCCAGTTTTGCTTATTCAAAAGCAATGGAGATAATTCAAGATTATTAAACCATTTCTACATCTGCATTTGTGACATTTTCTCTGCCTGGAATGGCCCTGGGGTGACCAGACTGGTCAAATCTCTTGGGAATGGTCCCATGAATGTGTTCACCCACCTGCTCAGGACTGGCCATTGCCAAGGCGGATTCTGTTTTTTGTTAGATCTTCGTTGTAAACACCCATTCCAAGTTAACCTGGACAAGCAGGGCAGTATTCATCTGAATGATAGATGACTGTAAGCACAGCTAAAACAAATCCAAATCTTTAGAAGTGCAGAGACTAAACACCATCAGTTAGAGTAGACCCTCCCTGTGACCTTTTAAAGGAAAGGCAAAAGCCTATTTCCTGGGCTGTCTCAGAAAACTGTAGCATTTTGAAATTTTTCTAGATCCAGGAGACTGAAGGATGGTTAATGGGTCTCAGACAGTGAGTGTTTCACTTTGTCTTTTTTACAGCTTATGAGCTGTCAGTGTTCTCAGTGCAGAGAACAAAGTTGTTCAGCTGGTGATGCCACTATACCTAGATGCAGACTATCCTCCTTTTCAAAGCCCTGTGACTTTCAAGCTTTATATATGGCCTTGAAAAGTGCTGCCTTTTTACGTATTTACTTTTATTTTTAACACTGGCTCAGTAATAAAAGTGATGTTAAAAAAACACCAAACAGAATGACAATCAAGGTGAAAACTGTAAGCTAGCAACATTTTCAGGCAAGGTCATTTTAGTTTTTTGCTTTGTTAAGTATAATACTGAGTGCAGAGGCAGTGTCTTGATATCTGGCCAAGTCATACACACCTTACTCCTTGCTTGGGTACAAGGTGCTTGGGTACATCATGCTGCAGTGATAACTATTCCAGGGCACTGCACCTTGGTGGTCTGCACTGGGATATTGTCACCATGAAGCCTAGCATTGTTTGATCCAAAAGAACTGCAACTGACTCAAGGTCTCCTCAGGCAGAATCACAGGTTAGCAAGAACCAGAGGAGTTGAGTGAGGCCTCTTTGTCTGGGCTGGAGAGGGAAAGGTTAACAGTCATGACGTGGGCTCTCAGGAGGGCTCCAGGCCAGAGAACAGTTCTGGCACTTTGAATTCATGAGTCTAGACATAGTTTTTGGACTGAAGCCGTACTAGGGGCAGCAGCCAGCAAAGTAGATATGCTATGCACAGACTTCTGCAGTGTCACTCCAGCTTTGACTGAGAGCTAACTGTACTCTTGACCTTGCAAAGTACTTGGCTGGGGAACTGGAGCAAGTGAGCTCCTACTTGCCAAACAGAATCTGTTCACTGGGCAGTGGTGCGCTGCAGTCAGAAAGCTGGGAAGCCAAACATCATTGTTTTTTGGCACAGCAAATTTCTCTGTAACATGTCCTGAGGGTTTGCTTATCATTAATTAAAATCCTTTGCTTTCTCCCAGGAGGAGGTAGAGATGCATAGGCACCTGCCCACCTCACCTCTGTTTGATGGCATCCCTGAGAAGAAACAGGGCTGCTGAGAGTGTCAGCTGCTAATTTAATGTCAGTGTTGCTTGTTCCAGCTAAAGCAAGAAACGCATTGGGCAAGATAAATAGATACGGTCTGAATATGGAAGGATTAAGATTTTCATCTGTAGGTTTCAGATCACTTTTTTGCAGGTTGGGGGTTCAGGCCTTACAAGAAAATAGTTGTTAGTGATGTAGTGAAGTGAGGAAGGATGATGGAGCAAAACTTAAGCTGGGATCAGGATGGACTGAGAGCAGAGCTTGGTAAAAATGGCTCCAAGATGATCAGCTCTGACTGGATCATTCTCCAGGTCTCTTGGCCCAGCCACCCAGGACAGGTGTCATGTGCTAACAGGGAGTACTCTGTCTTGAGATATGCATATTTCCCTTTGTTCTGGTTTGAAAGCAAACCAGCAGGAGAAATTAACTCCACACAAATATCTTGTGAGAGATTCCAAGTAAAAATTACAATTTAATTGGAAAATTAAAGGTAACAGTACAGAAACACTGACTTAAACTGACAAAGTCAGAATAACCTGACGCCGTGTTGGCCAGGGTGATGGTAGCAGTCTGATCAAAGGGTGGCTATAGTTTCTTTGGGGTGGTAGATGTGGTTTTGTCAGGTGGTCCTGTAGCAAGGCCTGGTCCTTCTCTGGAGGTCCAGTGCCCTTGTAACCCAAGGCACTCCTGTATTTTACTCAGCCACTCACTATAAAACTACACTGTATCCAGCTTGTTTCATGACTAATTAGTTCCTTGGGTAACAACACACTCTTTTCTTTAAGATCATGTAGACTAAAGGTATTTGTAGAACACTTTGAGCAGTCCTTATGATTGTGCTTGCAAATTATTTTCTGAGCCTTGTACTAGCAATAAAAGGACCATATTTTTGGGTTTTGTAATCCCTGCAGCTGTAGATAAGGCTTTTTCTATATTCTAGACTTACAGTATAGGTTTAAGATATTCAAAGGGCTTTTTGAAGTGCCATTCTATTCACAGAGCTGATAATTAAAGCAGATGATAATAAGAAAGGGAGTAGTCCTATAGAATTAGATAACAGCCTATAGTTAGGTGGTATAACATAGTGATGGGAGAACCATATGTTAGAATGGCATCTGTAGTATATGGAAGCATGTGGTGCAAATTAGGAGTGGCATTACATTAAATGTAAAAGATTGAATATATATTGTTGTAATAGATGTAATAGATTCTTAATTGTATTCATTAGTTTTCAGCAGGCATCATCTGTTCCTTTGATCTTGAAATGATAATGCCTGTGCCATATGTTGCGCTGTGTTGCTCAGCTAGTATGGAGACAAGAAACACTTGTATATTGTGCTTCAGAATGCAAGTTCCACTATTGGGTTTTTTTATTATTATTATTATTATTATTGTTATTATTATTTGAAGGGACAGGTTTAGGCTGATAGGGGGATTTGTATTGTTCTTTGTGTCATTTAGGAGTGGAATTTTTAATTTCTTTGAACTCAACAACTCTAAAATAAATATTTGGCCTAATTAAGAGATATTAATAAATATTTTGTAAGGACTGCATGAAAATGCCCACCAGCAGACTAAAGGATGAGAGGTGTCTTGCCCTTAATTGGCAAAGGGACACTGCAGATGAACTTTTGCACAGTTATTTGGCAAACTGAATTCCCTTCCTGTGAAAATAGGCACATTTCGCTTTATTTGAGAGCTAAAAAGTGATCCTAACTTACAAACTCCTCTTGAAATGAAGTAGAATATAGGGGCTGGAGTTTTCCTCAATAAAACATTAATTGCAAATGAAGCCAATGCATTCTTCTAGCCCGATTCTTAGATGCAGTTTTGAGGAATGCATTTTCTAAATGAGTGAGTGAACTGTGTATCAGTCCAGATCTGTAGTGACTTTGGAACATTTGGAATACATTAATTAATACGGACTGGGGTTTTGAAGAAAACTTCATGAGATGTTAAAAATGCAAATGGATTCTGTTTTGACTAGCATTCTATATTTGTTGAGTTTGGGAGTTTTTTTTAGCTTTGGGTCCTGCTAGGTTTCTTCAGGGTAAATTGTCATGCTGATACATGTTTGGTTCATTTTTATAATCTTTAAGCATGATATACTTTCTCAATATGTTGCAATTAGGTTTTATATTCTCTGATATAATTGTTTTCTAACAAGGGCTTTTTATAAATAAGGAGCATAATGTTTGTTAACATTTAATTTAAATGATAACATGCAAACATTTATTGAGCTATATAACATATTAGAGGTTGTCATTTCATTTTATTACCTTTACTGCTTTACAGAATGGCAGTGTTACTAATATTGCATAGGTGATTGTATTCTGGTCAGGTTTGGGGTTTTCTTGTGGGTTTTGTTCTTTTTTTGTTTGTTTTTTCTTTTTTTTGTTTTTTTTTTTTTTTTTTTTTTTTTGTTTTTTTTTTTGTTGGTTGTTCTTTTTTTTGTTGGTTGTTTTTTGTTTGGGTTTTTTGTTTTATTTTGGTTTTTTTTTAATAGCAGGTTTTTAATTTAAAAATTGTTAAAAAGGATAAATAGCTCTGTAATTTATTAAGTGGTTAGTGCACACTTTTGACTTTCAGTTTCTGTTAAGAATTACAAATACTACATGCATTATTCCCTGTCTTATGCTTGGGGCTGATGCAAATGTGTGTGTGGCTGAAATTTCTATGGTTATGAGGTGACAGTGAAAGTATTCAGCAGTTAGGGATGCAGAGGGAATTTTGTGAGGATGCTACCCAAGGACAAGTGACAGCTCAGTTAAAAACAACTGATCAGTTTTCTGCCCCCTATGTACCCCCTGTCAGACACAGTTTTGGTCACTGCTGTGTCCTGACCTGTTCTGGTGCTGGGGAATGCCAGTAAGTACAGGCCAAACTGTACCAAGGAGCAAGTCAACATTTAATTCATACGCATGATTTCTGTCCATGTCCCATCCTGGCTTGTTTGTTAGAATGAATATGCTTTGGGAAAAGTCACAGGCCTTTCTTAGAGTTTGTCATCAGTTTTAGCATGTACCTGACTCTGATCATTTCAGACTGTCATTACTGTTCAGGCTTAAGCCATGTTCTTTAAGATGACAGGCCTTCTGTAACTTACTGCATTTTTGTCACTTTAAATATGCTTGTTGTTATTTGATTGCATGCTAAGAACATACATGCTCTTGAATTGCAACAAAATCTGTAATAATTGTTTGGATAAGGGCTTTCTTTGGGCTTGTTTTCTGCAGCTCAAGTTATGGTTCTCTAACAACAACATAAATACTCTCCAATGTGAGAAAAATCAGATAGCTATAAACAACAAGGAAATAACTAGTGTAGTGGTAGCTGATAATTATAAACTGGATATTTATTCAATACATTGGTTAATAGGTCTATTTCATTGAGGGTTTTTTTGTGGTGGATTTATATTCAGAAATGTTTATACGCAAAAGAGCAAGTTCTCCTTGCACATTTAACTCTCCAACATCTTTCAAGGTCAATATAACAGAAGATTTCAAAAGCAGGAGCTGTAGAGTTCTTTTTTGGCATCATGATTTTTTCAGAAAGGCTTAGATTGAAAATCCTAGCAAAAAATTTTAAATGAATAATTTATATAAAAGATATATTAAATATTCATAAAGAATATAG
>WBNO01005500.1:0-21535 GCA_013400575.1 Peucedramus taeniatus | reverse complement strand
GGGGACACAATTTTTGCCTTTTTTTTGTGATTAAGGGAAAAAAATCTATTTAAGTATTAAATACCAGATTAATAGCGCAGTGTTGGGACTGAATCAGCTACATTATTAAACAAAGGAAACTAGGGTAACTTGTAAAAAAATGGAAAGGTTTCATGAGAAACTTGGTAGTATACTATTTCTAACCATAAAACTGAAAATGTAAAGAAACCTTTGGAGAGCAAATAAAACCCCTCAAAACAAATCCCAATGTTTAGTAAAACATTATGCCTGTGTTTTCATAGAGAGCCTATAGATATGTAGACAGAGTTCAAATGCTGGTCCTTCATTCCTCCAGGGCATGAAGAAGAACTAAGCTCCCAAGTCACCAGGGCCAACTACAGCTTGTGAGTCATGATCATGCACTGGAGTTTTCCACTGCTGTTACAAATTGGTGATTTCTCTCTCCTTAGCTTAATCAAATGATTAATTAACAATGCTGAGCAAATCGCATTCTAGAAGCTGAGAAGAGTATAATATCCAAACCATTTTATGGGATTCCAGGCAGATTGGAAGTGCTTATATTTCCTCATGCATTGCCTAGGTATTGAAAGCACAAAGTTATCAGGCTCAAATGATGAAATGTATTTATCCAGCTTCACTGTCCTTCTCTGCTTTTAAATTGTTCATTAACAACTTAGGAGCATGTAGCTTTGAAGTTGATATAAGGCAATATTTTTTAAAATCTTGATTTACTATAATGTCTGAACATGATAAACCATTTATTTTTATAAAAGGGCAAGGATGTATCATCAGGAATCTCTATATTTTTGCTCTGAAAATATAATTTGTCATATTTTTCAACAGGTATAAATCAGTAAAGCTTTAAACCATTTTTTGTAGTCTGACGGTGAACACTAGCTGAAAATCTATTCCACTTTTAACTGGATTTAAAGAAATGTATGGGAAAGACTGATTTCTATATGCTATATTCACTGTTTGATATGTCTGAGAAATTAAAATAATGAAACATTCATTTCTGGACATTGAGAAACCACAGCTACTACATAACAGGGTATTATACCTTCCTTTTTTATAAAAGTAGGTTGAATTTTTCAGCAGATATGTACTGATGATATTAACCTGAAATTAAGTTGAGATTTTTTTTTGATCACAAGCTTTGATTTCTCAAGCTTTTTAGTTTTTATAACTTTTTGTGTCTAAATCAAATTGGTACTTTCTTGTATATTTCTGTTTCTCTTTTTCTTCCATATCCCTCAATCACCCTAGCTGCACATTATTTAGTGGAATCATTGGTAGAATTTAGGTCTTGAATAATTCTGAATAAATTAGTAAAAGTCTGTGAAAAGGCCAGATAATAGATTGAGTTTATTGTCTTTATTTGCACATAGAATTGAATATGTGCCGAAGTCTTTGCTGTCATTGTTCATTTTTAGAATAAAACCAACAGAACTACCAGATGGAAAAAAAATACAGCTGAGTCACCCAGCACCAAATTATAAGCATATTGATTTTCACGGCTACACATTTTAAACAATCTAAGATTGCAGTGATTATTATAATTGAGCTGATTTATAAGCATGAATCAATTAGAAAAAGCTAGATCTTTCTTCCTACACTGAGGTATTTAAGTGAAAGGTAAGATTCCTGTGACTTAGGTTACTGCCTCTGTAGCACCTATTCACCCTGAACTCTCTGATGTTGATGACCACCAATCTAGTCAACAAAATACAAGCTGTGAGTTGCCTTACCCCAAAGCAGACTTCTGAAACAGACCCAATGAGCCATTTATTAAATGAGGCTGTTTCTGTTGTGCGTCTCTAAGGACAATACATCTTGAATAAATTAGTTGTAAACGTTTACCTCAAGTGTTAAAATTAATCTGAGGTGTGGAGTATATGGTTCTGTCAGTGGGCTGACAAATGTCCTTGTGTAGACAAATGTTTCTTCTCTCCCTAAACAGTGGCACTTTTGATAATCAGTTTTGTAAACCAGGCTAGGTACTGAAATTCTGCATGACTGAAGCTATATGTATCCATCTTCTATGCACTGGCTTTCTGTAAAAAGGCACAATATATGAAAAATGCAATCACTTTGTACCAGGGTGAATTTCATGTCATTGTTACAGAGTATTTTTTGCCCAGATTTCATAAAAAGTATAACCACAGAGCTATTTTTATCCCATTTTGGCAACTACGAGACCACAGCAAGTGGAAAGAACTTCTTGAAAATATGTTTTTAGATCTCTCTTATTCCTATCTTTATTTCATGTACTAATACGCGTTGCTGTATGGAAAAAATTTTAAGGTTACAGTTGAAGTAGATAGGATGATTCCCTTTGATTTCAATGATCTTTGGGTCAGATATTGTTCTAATTTGTATCAAAATAAATGCAAATTTACAGATATTTTTTACATATCTCTTAAAGAAGGAGTTCCAACATCACTTCAGAAGTATTATTAAAATTAAATTAAGCTTTGATTGAAAATCCTTGAAGGGATCTTGATTACACATCACTTACCCTATACAAATCAAAATGTTCATTGAATGCCCATCTGAAAAGTCCCAATCTTTTGTAGAATTATCATCTAAATGAATGTCTTTTAAACACAATTAAATTGTATTGTGATTTAGAGTAGAAACTCAGAAATATTCATATGGTAGCACATCTTTAGGTTCTGACTTCATTGATATTGTAAATCTTGAGTGACAGTATAGTTTTCAGCAGAAACCTTCATTAGAGTAAGAGGGATTTGGGATACTCTGTAAAAATGACACTGGATGGAAATTGCTTATCAGGCTTAATTTAAATATTAGCTGGCAAGTCTGTGGTCTAAGACATGCAATATATCAACCAAAGAAAGGGCTGCATTTCTAAACGGGACGCATGTAAACCATTATTTTGCTTTCCGGATTGCACAGCAAGGAGGAAAAAAAAGAAAAACAGCTAATGAGAAACACACTGCTGAGAAAAAAAAAAGCAAGCAAACAAGCAATGAGGAAAAAAAACACCTTTTCTGAGTTTCCTAGATGTCTTTTAAAGATGGGGAGGGGCAGGGAGCTAAGTAGGGACTGTTGATTTCAGGTAGAAAGTAGCTATGTTTGATGGATTATACAGATCTTCTTGGCCTCTTTTAAACCCCTCAATCATTTTTCTTTTTTTTATTATTTTTTTTAATCAAGTCACTCATAATTCTGTATTGAACTTATTTGTATATCACAGCAGAAATTTGTCTGAAGTTTCTTTGTGGGCTTTTCTTTTTATTGATATTGTTCTTACCAATAAAAACCTTCTTTTGTTCAATTTTTAATGAAATGAGAACTCCCAAGCCAACTTAAACATCGTCTTTTTCTTTTCTAGTAACCTCCAAGGTTTTTCCTCTCTGCCTAGGCTTAATGTAACTTGGAAGCATCTTAGTTATGCCAGAAATGTATTTTGTCTTACTGTTATGCACAAGCAAACAAAGAGATAGTAACAATAACCTGGACAGTTTCTATGACCAGCACCTAATTCTGGCACTTGAATGGTGTTCCATGTACCATTTTTTTTTCTGTCTGTAAATTAAAGTTCCTCCAGTTTCTTGCTGTAAAACAAAAAGAAACAAAATCCCATCCTGTATGAATATTTAGCTCCATCAGAGTTTTCCCTCAATTTGCATGTCATCTGTGGTTTTGAAAATTTAGACACAACTTCATCTTGCCCTAAGTTTAGCAAATGTTTCTACTAAGTATTTATTTTGTTTTGTCACACAAGAAGGTGTGCATAAGGAAAGATTGTTTTAGCATGGTGATGACCTAGAAGTGTATATATTAACCTTGTTACCTGACTCTTTTTTATATATACGGCCTGAGATTCTATCTTTTTCATGGCTATGGAAATAAAGAATAAAAATGTTAGACAGTGGGAAATCAGAAACAACCCTTAAAACTCCCCAGCTGCATGACCTGCAGCAGCTATTTTCAGTGTCACCAGTAACACTGCTTAGGATTACAAAATATAATTCCCAAAATGTAATGCTGAGAAACTCTGTGTCCTCTAAGATGAACCTGCACAACTATGACAGATGTTCACCAGCTGGAGGACATGATTTTGACATGTATTTGTTGAAAGAAACAAGAAAGTGAAGTTTTTCCTAGTGTGGTATTAATGAACATGGAAAGCTGAAGCAGTTGCAGAGAAGTATTAAAAATCTGCATCTTATAATTTGTTTTGAGACTTTTTTCAGTTTCAATCTGATTAAATATGATCATTCAGACATTAATATTTTTCAGTACAATCCTTATACACTTAAAACATAATATTTACCAGTTCAGAGAATTTAACAGGACTAAGAATAGTTTTTATTTGACATTATGTAGTTTAAGGAAATTAACATTTGACCCAAATTCCTAATACATCAATAATAATTTCCCATTGATTACTAGTGTAGAGAGGTTTTTCAGCACTTTTGTTTTTGTAAAGTGTCTCTTCACTCTGCAAGTCCTTTACATCAGATGGTCCTCTACAACTCTGTGAAGAAAGCAGAGTTCCTCACTTCCAAAGAGAAACCCAAAGACTTGAAAAGCAATTTCTTCCTGCAAGATGTTTGATACTTCAGAAACAATTTGTGTTGTTCAGCCTGTTGAATTGCACAGATCTTGCTCACATTTTGACCATGACTGACAGATACATCACTCTCTCTCTCTCTTAATATTGAGTATGTATGATTTTCCAACCTGTGTTATTCTATTTAGTTTATGAACTCAGTATATTTTTTAGACAACATTAATTTTCTCTAATTCAAATTCCATATAATAACTTAAGAAGCCTGGAGACAAATTCTGGTGCCTTTTGAGCTTCAGTATATGATAGATTATGGTTTAATTCATAATTTAAAGGGGCAACTCTTTTTAAGAAGCCAAAGCTGATCATATAAACACCATAGAATAGCAGTAAAATGATATGAGTCTGTAAATGTGTGAGGTGGAGGGTTTAAATAAAACCTCTACTGATGAAGTTTAAGCTAGCATGCTTTATCTTTGCAAATGTATGCACAGATAGCTAAAGTGCCTTAAATTTTTAACAATAACTTATTATGTTGCTCTAGCTTGACTGCATTTTATCATCTGTTAATAACGTTCTTCATGCTGAAAGGCACAACGTCAATGTTATTTATTACTGAAATGACTGTACTTGCCACAATCTCTAATATGAAGGGGTCAAGCTCCCTGTATTCTGCTCCAAATTCAGGATAAATTACATTTCATCAAGATTTATCTTTTTATAGTTCTCTGTCTTTTTTTCTTCACAGTGTTTATATGAATGAATTTGGGAAACTTTATCAACTGGCCACTTCAGTGAAAGTTAGAAACTAATTGATATCTGGACTAATCTATTAGGTTTGTGATGAAGAAAAGCTGAAAAGCCTTTAGTGTACTGGTAGGATAAAGAGATCCAATGTGATTTTGTCTAGTGCACAATATTTTGATCTCTTTTGCTATTTTATCTCTTTGTAAACTCTTGTCTTTCATAAGTTAAAGGTACCTATGAACTGTAATGACTGAAGAAGGCAAAATGTATATCCTTTGTATTCTTTATATATTGAATCTGCCTCCTGATTGTTCAGCAAGCTGTCTTAATTAATAAATCAGAGTAAAAGGCCAAAGTGTTCTGTGAACACTGGGAGATTATGGCTGTTCTAAACTCCTGTTATTTCAATACCAGCTTATCTACCTCATTTGGATGGCTCTCTGGGATACCAAATAACCAACAGAACTTTTTTTCTGTGCTAGGGTTTTATCTTCCAAATGTGGATGCAATCAAAATTTACTAAACTCACTTGCCCAAATGGCGTTTAAAAGAATTAATCACTCTAATCCCTAGAAATCTCTTTTCTATCAAGACTGGTTGTCAAATGCAATTATTTCATTTTGCCCTACTTGCTACACTCAAAACATAAAACATAAAGCCTAGAAGGAATTCTGGAATGCAAATCTGATTTGCATTTTACTATTCAGAGATTGATAGTGCAAGTCACAGCAAATATTAATTTTGACCAATATGCTCTCTGGCGGTGTGTACTAGCGGATGTAGGTGTATCCCTGATGCACAAAATTCCCTTGGTATGCTTTTTAAGGTCTTGGCAGGCAGTGATTTATCTTGGAGGTTCTCTGGGTTACTGTACGTAACACTCCCAGTGTACATGTCCTCTGGCATTTGATTGATGTGTTTTGAATCTATTTATAAATTTAGTCTTCACTAGTCCTGCAATGACTTCCTCTGCTAAAACTTATGTGCGATGTAATTACACAGCTGATGTATTCCAATGTTACCCCGAAAATGTTTATAACTATGAAAAGTTACTTCAGTAAATGTTTGTTACTTTCTTTTTTGCATTTTACATTTCAGCTTGATAAAGTCTAAAGCTTTTTAAAAACTTTTATATAGCCACATACAATTTCTGCTTTCTGAGACCTTTTTCAAGTATTTTCTTCTATGTTTTAACTAGTATGGATTTGTGAGGTGCACTCTTTTTTTTTACAGTTGACCTAATTTTTTCCAAACAGTCCTCATACCACCAGAAGCTGATAATTTTTATTTTTTTATTAGTGTTTTACTTTTTCTGGTTTCTTTTTTTTTTTCCTCATAAATATTATAGCTGAATAGTGACTGAATAGAGCCTTTTCATGAAGAAGGAGAGAGGGGAAATTTTATAATGAAGTTACATGATATTGAGTTTTATTGGGATGTAAAGTCAATTTTTGATTCTATATCACTTCAACACTTGCCTTTTTCAGCTAATTTAGAGCCATGGTGTTCTACACTTTGCACAACTTAATTCCAGACTTTAATGAATTAACACTGTGGAAAACAAAATTGTATGGACTCCTGCAATTAATTTTAAAGTACAGTTTCATTATGAGATCATGCACTCAGCAAGTGGGCTTTCAATGGCTTGGGATTTCAGAAAGCATGGTAGGAAATACTTAATACTTATCAATAGGATCCTTATTTACATTTCTAATGACTGGCTGGGATTTGTCTTAATTGGCATCAGTTAAAAGGGGCCAAAACCAGAGGAAATGAGAGCAGTTCCACATTAATTTCCTGGTATTAAACTTATGCAACCACTGTGTTTTCATACTTTTGTGAAAATTTTTAATGTTCAAACTCAGAAATCATTCTCAAAAATGAATTCAATTAATGTAGAACACAAAATAAGGATATGAATTTTTATTATCATAAATCTGGAATTTAAGTTTCCACTACATTTTCAAATGCCACATTTTTAAGCTTTAACAGAATATATCATAAATATGTACAAACTCTCTCTATATTTTTCTAGGCATTTAAAATTCAGTGGTGCTAAAGTGAACACAGGGAAAAGGTCCTGAAGGATCAGTTGTTCATTGGCAGAGAAAAATGTAAGGGGGTAAAAAACAGTACATATGCTTACGTTAAATAAATCTATAAAGATAAATCTTTTATTTAATGTGCGTGTAGTTCACTGTGCTATTGAAAACTCTTTATTTCTAAAGAAATATCCTTTATAGAGCAAGAGTGTGTTATCTATGAGAGAGATGAAGTAAAGATTGAAGGGAAGAGACATTTTGACTTACTCACAGACTTATCAGGCAGTTCTTCAGAACTGACTAACGATTTGAAAGAACCTTGGGGATTTTAGGAAGTCTGTTGCTCTGTATTACTAGAAACTATACATGCTTGGACACGTACATGACCACACTGCAGCAACTTAACAAAGCTTGTCTTTTAAGTATTCCTTACAGATTAGGTGTAGGTTAGGTTTGAGAAACAGGAAAGATCTTCAACACACACGATTGAATCATAATTTGGAAGTTTTCCAAACTGCCCATCCTGTGATCATGCAGAAGGTCTGTGGACTTCTGTGAAGCTGGGCAGCCACACAGTTTCAGACAAGGCAGGGTACTAAACGTGCATTACTGCACAGCACTCACCAGGTGGAGAGTGCCTCTTCCCTCCTAGGGAATTGCCCCTTCCCTGAAAAAACAGCCTGCTTAGCCTCAAGGGCACAGGTGTACAGTCCAAGGATAAAGACAAGCTTTCCTGAATGCTATGCCTCCACTTTGTTTTGAAAGACTTTTAACAGTTTAACTGAAATATGACATGAAATGTAGATATGAAGCCACAATACACAAAGTTCCAGTGACCTCTCAGCTGGGACTTGCTGACAGGGTAAATACCATCCAGTGTGGCACAGCTTTGCACTCAGATGCACTAGATGAAGTGCTGAAGCCCACCACATACTTTTTGGTGGGACTGCGACTATATTTGGCCATGTTCACCCTCATCAGCAGACCCACAGTTTTCACAGATGAGGTAAAAAATAAAATAAAACTTTTCACTTTTAAGTACAAACTAGTTTCTCTAATAAGACAATTTCAAACTGGGGACTCTGATTTTTTCCCTCATTACTCCAATCTCAGTCTGGGGTAGACTTTTTGAGTTCTGAAGAGCTATTATTGATTCACATACTGGCATATATGAAGAAAAGCTAGGCCCAGAGATTGTTCTTTGCCAATGTCAGATAACATTTGAGCACTGCCACCAACTAATAATATGTGCTCACAAAAAGGTTCAGGCTGCTGGAATAATAGATAATTACAGCCACAATTGTCCAAGCAAAGAAATATCCAAATCTCCTGTAGAAAACCATGAATACATTGGGACCCATGAGTACAAAATTAAATGTCTGGCTTCAATAAATACGGAAAGAAAACTTCTTAAAAGTTTAGAATGTCATTAGCGTGGGATCTTTTGAAGGATTTTTTTCCTTCTACTTTCTCCAAAGCACACCTATTTAAGGCTCAGAACAATCCAGGGGACTGCTGCTGCAGTGTGTGGGTAGAGTTCAAAATGCAAAAGCTCTCTTAATTTCACAATGAAAGTGGAAAATAGAATTTCTGACGATTTTTCAAACATAGCACTTTCTTTAGGACAATGTCTAAAGGTGAAAATATTACTTCAGCAGCTTTCTATTTTTTAAAAAACTTTTTAAATAGCCATGAAAAAGAATAATAATGGCTTCTACTTTCAAGGTGAATTGCATATAATCTTTTTGTTTTGTATTATAGTTCAAATAGATCTGTTCATTATTTTAGTCTTTCCTCAGGGCTCCTGAAGTGATGCTTAACGTCATCAAAAGAATAGCAAAAAGAGGGACAAAAACGTAAAAGAGAGGTATAGAATCACAGAATAAAATCACAGAAGATCCGGTGTCAAAAGGGACCTACGAAGAGCATCAAGTCCAACTCCTGACTTCACAAAGGGCAACCTAAAAGTTAAACAATGCATCTTGCAGCATTGTCCCTATGCTTCCTGAAGAGCTTGAAGCCATTACCACTTCCTTGGGAAGCCCATGCTGGAGCAGGCTCCTGGAAGGGACCCATGGACATGGGCATGGAATGACGAGCCCAGGCTAGAGCAGTTTTTCTGGAAGGGCTTGTGACCCTGTGGATGACCCACATTGGTGCAGGCTGATTTTGAAGGACTGCATCCTGTTGAAAGGGACCCACATTAGAACAGCTCATGAAGAATTGCAGCCTACGGGAAGGACTCATGCTGTAAAAGCTCATGGAGAACTGTCTCCTGTCAGAGAGACCCAACACTGGAGCAGGGGAAGGACTCCTCTCCCTGAGCAGCGACATAAATGACCTGTGATGGACTGACCATAGACCCCATTCTCCATGTCCCTGTGCTCCCAGTGGGAAGGACACGGACACCAAGGAGGGTGGGGTGGGGGGAAGGTGCTTTTAAGATTTGGTTCGCTTCTCATTATCATACTCTGATTTGATTGGTGATAAATTCAATAATTTCCCCAAGTTGTCTGTTTTGCCCATGACAATCCTTTCCCTTTAATCAATGAATGATCTCTCCCTTCCCTTATTACAGCTCATGAATCTATCATTATATTTTCTCTCCCCATCCAGTTGCAGGGGGAGTGGTAGAGCAGTTTTGCTGGGTACCTGGCATCCAGCCAGGGCCAACCCACCACACAGTCACTGCTCTTCCATTGACCCACTAGGACTATCACCTCTTCAAAGAAAAGCTCATGTTGATCCCCACCCAATTTGTCTTTGGTGAAGCTGTGTTGGCTGGTCACTGATGTCACCTTGTTCTTTGTGTGCTTCCAAGCCATCTTCTTGCAGATGAGAAGGGCAAGACTTTATTCCTGGAAACCTGACGGAAGTCTGCAGTTCAGGAGCTGCTTCTGATTCTTCCAGCAAAATGTGAGAAATCTTCCTTGGAATGGGGAAGAAATAGACCAATAAAGTGACGAGAAGCTTTGCTCTTCATAAGAACAAACAGAGCAAGGATACACCTCAGACTGAACCACTACCACCTCCACAATCCAAAGCCCTCTCTCCATGGCCTCCAACAGGGTCCTTGCAAAAGAATGGAACAGTCTCCCACAGGATGTCAGGCCCTCCCCTTCCCTTTGTGCAGAAGAAAAGGCACCTCTCCACATTCCAGGAACAGTGACAGGGGACAAGGAAGAAGAGCCTTAGCAACATTTAACAATAGGCGGTTCTTTTATGGAGTGCAGGCAGAGACTTTGTGCAAGCTGACTGAGCCTCCTTTTCCTGGCAGTGGGATGTCTGGATGCTTTGACCCCCCTCAGCCACTGCTGAGAGCAGGTGGGTGTGCTCATTTCAGGGTGCCAGGTAAGAGGGAAGGATCATTGAGGACCCCATCCTCCTGGAATGTTGCTACTACCATCTTGTCTCGGGCACAGGATATGGAGAAGGCTAAAGCCCAGGGCTCATGAGGGGAGGTGTAGCACAATCCCTTTGCCCAGGGCCATGGGACAGCAGAGAAATAGTTCCTGGGAGAAGCACAAAGAAGAAAGTCACTTCCCAGGAGGAGAAAGTGGAGTCAGAGGATGTGGAACTCCACATTCTAGAATTGCATGAGAATTTTTGTGATTGCTCCTGGGACCAATGGTGTGCAGTAAATGGACGTGGTTCTGCTGGAGAGCGGCATGGGGCCCAGGTGTGTCAGTGTGCCAAAGGACTTATGGAGGAGAAGCACCATCCATATGAATGATTGCCATGTGACTGATGGTATGGAGTCCATGAATATGGATCCACCAAAGAACAGTGAGGGGCCCTATTGTGTCAAGCTGTCAGAGAGTTGTGTGAGGCCCATGCATATTACCCATCAAAGAATGGCAAGTCCATGAGTGCCAATCTGACATGAAAGGATGTGGAGCCCACAGGGGTAGACTCACCTTAAGATGAAGAACTGACTGATGTGGTCCTATCTGTGACAGGGCTGATATTTCATGACCCTAGCACACCTGGGCTGCTTTCCATGAGATCACTCAAATGGCTGCCAGAACGGCGCCCGACCAGTTCCCAGAAAGTAGAGCAGACTCTGCACCCAACATTAGTTGGGAGAAGAGAAACTGTGGACATTCCACAAGCTTACCCTCAAGATCTCTGGGCAGTAAACAGTTCATTTTATGAATTTCAAGTGTTGTGTGGGTGCTTCTTTCTCATCTCCATCACCCTCTGTGTGAAAGTTGTTTACTTATACTGTACATAATGCACCCTAGGATTTGGTTGGCCACTTTGAACACCAGGCCACATTGTTGATTCATACTGAGCTTAGAATCAGTCTTAAGATTCCTTTGTGTAAGGCTGCACTCCAGCTTCTTGTTCTCATACATACATATATCCAGCATTACACTGTCCCCCAAATGCAGAATCTGACATTTGTTCTTGATAAATTTCGCATAGTTGGTGATTGCCCAGTTTGGTAGCTTTTCCCCTTCTTACCTAGAGACTCTCAACCATCCCCACCTGCAAGTTTTATACAGTCTAGCACCTCCTCTATGAACAACACTTCCTCTCCACCTCATCTCTCCTGCCTATTTTTCCTGAAAAGCCTATAACCATTCACCATAGTACTGCAGCCACAGGATTTTTCCCATGAAATCTCATTTAATGTGCACTTTTCCACTCTGCTCCCTTGAGCTTTAGTCGAACACTGGTCCAGACCGAAATGGTGGTGGTCACCTGCATGGCCTGCCCCAAAATGGCTGACTGACCTCTTGGTAAGCCTCAAAATAGTGTCAGCTGACCATGGGGGTCCTGTGGGACACATTAAGGAGCAGGTGGGACCCACACCTGTGGGGAAGCATCAGTGGACCAGAGGAGATAAAAGAACAGTGACAGCTCTCAAGTGGTGTGCTCAGCTACCCTGTATTTAAAAGCTTCTAGGACAATGCTGGGTCCTAGGGTGGTGACTCTACACCTTTTTGTCTTCTTTTCCTTTCTCTTTTTCTCTCTCCCAACTATTTATTCACAAAATATGTTGCAAGCCAGACTAGAAAACTTCCAGTCAATGCCTTAGTAAGGGCCTGGTCTTATCTGAATAAGTTAAAGTTTGCTGCGTTAAAACTTGTGAAGTACCTTACTTCATTTGGAAGTTGCTTTAAAATTTACCAAGTAGCTTACTCTACCTTAATGCTCTGAAGTTTGCAAGTAAAACTTTTTTTGTTGGATCTCCTGAGATATTTGTTGTTTCTCCCACACACTGCCCAGAATACATCAAATTACTGAACCCCCCAAGCAGGCCAGGGCACTACAACAACTAAGAGGAAAAATCTCTTAAGGAGAACAAATGATCCTCTTTTTCTTAAAATATTTATGTCTTGATTGGGTGTGTGGGGAATCTAATGTTTTTACATGTCTATTACCTTTGGTACATGGTCATGAGTCTGGTTTCAGATTTTCTGTTAAGAGATTGATACAGTAACATCTTCAGATTTTGTCTGTGGTGATGCAAATATGTAGGGATGAAGCTTTAAGGCTTAAAATACTTTGTCTGTCAAGGGGTTGTCTAGACTTCTGTGATTAATAAGAAATTTGAAGCTGAACCAGAAAGCTTCTGACTTGGTAACACTGTTTCAGATCAGTTCTAACTTGCTTATAAATCTCTTTTGGAAGCAACAATCTAAGTGGTAAAGACTTATCTGAACATTTTCAATACAATTTTTCAAATATTTTCAAATAGATTTTAAAGTAATATGTTAAACCATTACCAGAAAATAAGTTATTTAATTTCAAAGCAATCGTTTTCTTAAAACTGACTTAACTGAGTTATCAATATTTATTAAAGGTGAAAGAGATATTTTGACATTGTAACATATTTTCTACAAGGAACAGGTATCAAAAGTAACTGACAGAAAGTAATTGAGTTAATGTAGAGATGAAGATTCATTTTCTGCAAAAATATATTGCAGAATTATATGCTGAAAAATAATCAACCTAAAATTACTTTTGAGTGCATGGCATTTCTACAGTGGCTGGAGGATTGTTTGTCTGTTTGTTTATTTTGCTTTAGGTTGGGGTTTTTTGCACTATTTATTTTTATTGCTGTGTAGAATGAAAAGATTATGCTAGATTCTTTTAGAGACAGCTATTCTTGCAATGATTGGGTGAAATTTTATGACATCACTCTGATATCTGCAGAATATCTTTGCTGAATGCTTGTTGGTGAGGAGGCAGTGTGGATCCCTGAGTGGGAGCTGGTTGCACAGAGACTGCCAAGATTTTTTTCCATCTGAAGCTATTAGCTGTACTATGTGCAGCTACAGATTTTATTTCTCTGTGACTTTCTGTAACTAGTTTATGTAAAAAAACAGAACTTCTTTACTGTCTTACCAGAATTGTTTTATAATGATACCAGAACAAATCTGGCTTTCAAGTTTGCAAAAGGGAAAAATTGAAACAACATTAGAAAAAAATCTGTATTTGAAAGTGGTTGGGAGATACTTAGTGTGGTTTATTAATTTCTTTTTTATATAACAAAAAAATGAAAAATTCTACACTAGCTGAGGATGATTTTTCTCCTCCACATCTTAAATAACCCACAATTTTCATTAAAACAAAAAACCTAGGAAGAGCTCAGGGAATTTGAGCTGGTATCTTTCATGCAACTGTGCAAAACACTGATAGAATCAGGTAAATGGTTTATGGTTTTTGAGGATGCCTTTGCTATTTTTTTTAGATACCTTTGGTTGTTTAGATTCTGTTCTGAAAATTGATATTTCTAGATGAAGTGAACAGAGTTACCAAGAGGTAGGCTGATGCTCATTCTTTTAGGTTAAGTGAATTCATTTTCAGATGTCCTTTTTCCATCATTTTTAGAGAAAATAGACAGTCTTATACTTGTTCCCACTATACTTCTGTCTTCTTACACAGCTGCCCATTGATCAAGTAGTGTATGTACTCAGTTTCAGTAAATGAGATTTTCCATATGTTGACCTATTTTTACACTGCCATCTTTCTAGTTACATGCACAGTGTGGCATGAGAAAAATTGAATAGGACACAGATGGAAGAACTGATTTTAGCATTTATTGTAAAAAATTTCTACTCTTCAATAGTACCTTGTCAAATTTTGTTTTGAAATTGTCTGAAAAAAAAACATTTCTCTTGAGCATGTTCTCTGAGACACCATTGCAAGAAAATAGCAAACACCATCAGAATGGTCAATATAAATTTCAAATGTGGGTCCCCCAACACTGACAGGAATGCTGTTGAACAAGCTGCCAAGGAAAGAGGAAGGTGTTCACATGACTACATACAGTAAACGGTACCAGGTTTTTTGCCCTTCCTGACCCTCAGCGCAGGTTTCTCCCAAAAGCACCACAGGACATCCTGAAATGCATTCCCAGGTGTACGGTATTGTTCGTGTGAAAGTTTTCTAATTGCTGCAAAGCAAATATAATGTTAAGATTGTTATTATGACATTATTGTTATTATGACTCAATCATGATTTTGTAGCAGTTTGCACTCAATTGTGAAGTAATGAATAGTAGGAAGACTAATTTTTCATTGGTGTAGACAAATTGGGGTGTTTTAAGTAATCCCAGCACAGAGATAACCTCTGTGTATGCATATATGTGTACAAAGACCTATACACACAGAGTAGTGATTGCTGCATATCTATATTTCTGTCATTGCTACCTTTTTGTCTTCTATCTTAAAAATACAAGGGAAAGAGAAGCTCTCTTGCTTCTGTAGAGAATGCCTTTCTCATTCTCCTTAATGGTATGGAAGAATGACTGGGAAAAGTATTTATTAGTTCATAGAGGAAAAGATTTTATAAAGAAAACAAGAAACAAGTACCCAGCTCCAAGAGGATCCCCATGGCAAAGGTCCAAAGGGCAGGAAGAAAAAGACTGAGGAGTCCTCCAGTGAATTGAAAGATGACAGAGAAAGGAGAGGTTTGACTTATTTCCTCCTGTTCCACCAAGTGTGTAATAAGTTGACCTTTTCCAGCCTTTTCAGGGCTGGAGGAGGGATTTGCTGTTTAAGCTCTTACATGACATGTGTGTCAAAAGCCTGATTTTTTTTGGGAAAAAAGAAACATCCTGAAAGGGCAAGGAAGAGGCTGACATCTGAAGCACTGTTCAGGGATGCCTGTGCCAGTTCTGACATGAACAGCTTCATAAGTTTAGGATGGAAGAAAAGATGGATTCATTAAGACAAGGAGGTAAGTTCAGCAACTTCCCCTGAGGTATTCTCAGGTTCAAATCCCTCTTTTTCCTCTTTTTTCTCCTCATTCATTCAACAGTCAAGAGACTTGGATCTTATTCCTTCTCACCATGCTATTATCCCTTGTTATAAAACAAAAAATTCTTTGAAAGAATAAGCTTATTCTGATATGAAATAGAGAGGAAAGAGGAAGATATCTACCTGCTTTCCTTTCAAATCACTAATCTCAGGTCACAAAACATCAATATCTACAAGAACATAGAGTATGAAGCAGATACTCTGCAGGTTCTTGAGCAAGAAGGAGGTTCCAAAAGAAGACATTTCTAATCATAAGATGGGAAAGAAATTTCTTCATTGGGAATAAGCTCAGTATTTTTAAAGCTAGTCTCCTAAACTTTGTAATTGCTTCAGTGTGGGGTACCAATAAATTGAAGAATTTCAGAAGCATGCTCTTAAGAATGCTTGGCTGTGTCAAACCAAAGCCTACCCTTGTATCTCTAACTCTGGCCAAGAATTAAAACTTATTAGAGAAATAGGGCAAGTAGACAGTGATATGTCTCTGGAATATCCTCCAAAGTAATTCCAATTCAAGGATCAATGTAAGAGTACTTTGAGAGGCAAAATTATCTTTCTGAATTTTATAGCCTTCATAAGGGATTATTTGTCAATGTCTTCATTCTTTCACTGACTAACCAAAAATATCTGGTATTACATTTATAAGAAGCATTTTTATTATGGAGAAACAGATCTAGCTGATGTTTTTCTACTGATTTTTTGTATGCTTATGAAGAAGAAGAAAGGTGAATATGTTAATAAATGTAGTCTGATTTCAGAATATCTTGACTAATTTCTAATTATTTCACTTTAGGGAACTTGACCTCAGAAGATATCTTGTACTCCAAGCTGGAATTTGACTCACTGTAGGTTAGCTATATTACAGGTAAACTCAATTTTGACAGCCTTATTCTCTGAAAGAGTCAACTCTGGAGGAATAGTACAACCTGCTGTTTTTTAGAGGGGAACAACATAGTCTGCAAAGTTGTTATAGTTGATAACTGAAGAAAATAATGGAAGGTCCACTTCTGGACAGATATGTACTGTTATATTTATACATTACAATATTTTGGGATCAACATAGCAAGGTCTTAAAATATTTTGTTTGTTTATTTATTCTTGGACTTGTAGCAGTCACAATCTGAAAGTGGTTTTCTTTCATTGCTAATTACACAGCTATATTCTCAAAGCTGAGTAGGTTCATTTTATGATAAATGCATTATGGACTAATAATGCATTGTTTCATTGTAGCTGGACAGTTTTTAGGCCTTATTTTCTAAGTGAATAAGCCCTTTGCTGCAATATAATTTTTATGTCGCCAAACCTGAGCTGGAATTTTATTTGTAGATGCAGCATATCCTGTAGATGCAGCATATCCTGTGGATGCTTTTTATAAAATATTTATTTTCATTCCTTTGAAAAAGCTCTGACATAGATTTGATGATGCCTGTGTTTATTCAGCAGTTTGGACTGCTACTTGTGTTTACAGAAGTTTCTTCTTGAAGGAACTCAGTTTTATAGATCTGCAATTCCTGTTCGGGTAGATTAACCCAGCATTCCCATGAATTTGATGTCACATTAAGATACAGTTGCACAAATATAGTTCATATCATTAGCTGTGCCCCACAGCTGTTTGTGTGACTGCAAGTGGTGTGTGGGAACTGCATATTTTTACACTGCACATCTAAGCAATAAATCTATGATTGTATGACTCAGTAAATTTTGGACATCTATAATACCTCTGCAGACAAAGGTCTGAGGCTTTGTTTTTATCTTCCTGGCATTCCCACCTGTTGGTGCATACTTGCAAGCAGTGCAGGTACCATAGCATGGGACATGAATCTTGGGCTCAGAAACTGAACACTTATGTCATAATTTATTTTCATCTATTCTTCACAAAACAATCTGATGAACAAGGGTTAAACAAATGGAGTCTCAGCATCACATGACTTTGTAGATAATAATGAAGGACCCATACTGCACATACATAGCAAAAAAATGAAACTCTAAGTTTAGACTCCTTAAAATAAGTTGGGGTTTGGGTAATGAGACAGAGCTAGGCTGAGTTAGAATCAGACAAAACAGAGGAGATGGTTCTTCACACAGTGGATGGTAGAGCTATAGAGATCATTGCCCAAGAGTGTTATAGATAGTGAAAGGATACCTAGATCCAGAAATTACTGGATGAAAGCATGATAGATAAAGCCATTTAAGGATAATAAATATTAATTGATACCATGTATTTCATAGAAGTATTAAGTATACACCCTACTGAATTAGTGCATCATATGGAAAATATTTGACAGGGCATATATATAAATGGGAAATGTCCTTCACTGGTTCTGGTTCTTTTCTCTTTTAACCATCTGTTTGTGGCCAGTATTTGAGATGGAATACCAAGCCAGATAGATCTCTGTCTGGTATATTACATTTTATGTTCTTTTGATGTGAACAGACCAAATTTAGCTGTTTGCTTTGTTAAAGTATAAAGATCTGTGGCTGGGCATATAAAGATCTCTGGCTGTCTGCAATATTCTGACTTTTGTTTGCTATAGTGAATGAGGAGGACCCAAAGCCCTTATTTTTATGGATTAACTTACAAGTTTTCAAAATATTTTTCTCTTTTTTTTCTTTTTCTTTCTTTTTTCAGAGGGGTTTGGTGGTGAAGACTGAAAGTTAGGGTAACAGAATGATCTTATTGGTAACTTGGGTATTTCTTTTATTTTTATTATAAAAATTGTGTAACAATGAAAGAAGATACTCATCAAGCATTCAGAAAATACAGTACTGGAAGAGTTAAATTTCTGTTGAGGTAGGTGAATTGACATTTGTATGTTCGATTTAGGAAAGTAGTATTCTCATCACTTCGGAGATGTGTATGCTATTTCAATAGGAATGACTGGCAGAAAGGCCTGCAGCATTGTTAGTTGTCTGTAAAGCAAGTGGAAGCATCTCAAGTATGTATAAATAGAAGTAGAAAGTCTTGACAGAGTATATTAGTTTAGAGTACTCAGCTAGGATGAGTAAACACCAAGAGCATGTGTGCTTTCTGTCCTGATCCATGAAATTTACTCAGGAATGGAAGGCAAGGGAAAAAATGTGGAGCATCTTATCCATATGAAAGGTAATGATTATGATGCAGCAAAAATATATTTTCAGAAACCAGGAGACTGAATGACTCAGAGAGTAAGTAGAGATGGGGAAAAACTCACAGCCACTTTTGCAGACTCTTTGAAGATGTACTTATGTCTGTAAGATTACTGGTAAAATGAGGACAGAATACTATCAGAAAATCAGAGTGAGGACATAAGGCAGTTATGTGTGTGATTTTGAATCCCTACCAGTGAGAACAGAGCTGTGAAATCCAGCCTCCCACTGATACCATGCAAACAGCAGTATTGCAGTCTTTGCTGGTGAACATCCCTGATGCAAATGTTGCACTTCATAAAGAAATGCATATATTGTTTTTAATTAAAAATCCTGACTCTATGCAAAAATGAAGAATATAATCCAGTGTTTCTAGTGATAAATTAAGTTTTATTCACAGCAGTCGTGGATTTTCCAGCAAGCAAAAAGTAAACATATTCCAAAGACCATATATTCAGGGGAAAAAAAAAAACAAAACAACCAAACACCCCAAACCCTACAATAACACCACCACTGAGAAAACTAATGTCTTCACCTGTTTGAGTACTGTGGACTGCAATGGAGCAGAGGCAGAGAGAGAACTCCAGATGCTCCACTCTATGCTCCTGGGGCATGCCTTATGGAAGTTTGATAAAGAGAGAGCCAGTTCCACGCTGTTCTCAGTCCTAACAGGAACAGATCAGGATGTTCATGTGTGGGCCTAAAGACAAAGGAAAAGGAACACTGAGAAATTGCAAAGCTCACTCACAATAGAATGGGGGAGGGGAAAGAAGATGAGTGGAGAACAAATTGTTCAGAGGAATATTCCATACAATATAATATCACATTCAGCAACAAATCAGGGTAAGGAGGGTTGGGGTTTTGTCTTCCTGTATGTCCATTGCTCAGAGACTTACTGAGCATCCCTCTGCTTGTGGGAAGGGTTTTGCCTTTGCAAACCCACCCACCATCTTTCCTACATTTACAAAATACATTTTAGTCCAACAAGTTTTTCTCGTCCCTCTCATCCTATTCTGCCCCTGTCCTGTTGGAGCAAGTGGAATAGTGAGCAAGGGGATGTGGGGTGTCTAGTTGCTGGCTGGGGTCAACACATCACAATATAATGTCTTCACTTTCATATGAATGTACATAGTTACTTCATAGTTAAATATATACATGTGTTTTTACGTATTAAAGATAGTGTTCATGCCAAAAATATGCGCCAAAATTCACAGCTTTTAGATTTTAGCTAATTCTGTAATAGAGTTTTGCTATTTTGTTTTTAACTCCCGTAAAGGTACAAATGTATCTTAAAATTTTGAAATTAGTTTCTAGAATGGAGTAAATACACCTTGAGACATATTAGCAAAAAAAAGGAAAAAAACCAAACCAAAACAAAAAAATATAGTAATCCTTAGGCTGACTGGAATTAAGCAAATTATGTCTTGTCTGGGGAATACTGATTTTTTTTCCTCCTCTTTCTCCAGTTCAAGCAGTTTTCTGCTTTTGTCCATTAATAAGGCTAAAAATCTCAGTATTTAAATAGAAAAACCTCCCACGGACTAAATTTTTTAAAAGTATAATCACAACTAATGAATTACACCCTGAGCAATGCTACAGAGGTCCTATTTTAAAGACCTCTTAGGGCAGATTTTTCAAAGTAGTCTTGTACTAGAATTACAAGAATTATATATTTTATTGCAAACTATTTACCTGAAAATTTGAATTTATGAATTAATGTGTTTGCATATCTGTCCAAAGAAAAGACCGAACCTTAGCAACTAGCAATATATTAAATGGTTATTCTTTTGTGTTCCTATGTCCTCAGCTTTAAAAGACACACATCAGTTAATTTCTTTTTAA
Organism: Peucedramus taeniatus; assembly: GCA_013400575.1. NCBI lineage: Eukaryota > Metazoa > Chordata > Aves > Passeriformes > Fringillidae > Peucedramus > Peucedramus taeniatus. Next base: position 968 of record WBNO01005500.1, on the reverse strand, counting down.
TGTCTTCTTCAAAATGCTTCTCATGGATACAGCAGGGGCATTGATTTTGAATCACTGAAAGAAATAACAGAGAATATCTAATTTCTTCTTTATCCGCTAAACCAATGTAATTTATTTTTCTTCTGGTAACTTTAGGGTGTAAATTCTTTTCCTCTTCTCCATGGCTGTATTTTTTTTCCAGTACATAGTACTTACAAAAAAAATGAAGTTTTAACAGAGCATAACATATCACAGAGCCTGCACACAGTGTTTTTTGTTCTAGTGCACTTGTATTAATGCAATGAACTGATACAACTGATATCAGATAATAAACGGTAAGTGATTTCTGAGGGTTTTTGAGCCCAACAGTATTGTGTTATCTGTCTTACATATGGCTCAAAGATGAAACATGTACTTGTTTTCTTAAAGATTATATAATTAAGTGATAATTATTCTCTTTTCATCCACAGTTCTTAGCAGTCTTTGCAAACATTAAACAGCTTGTGAAAGTAATTAAACATTGTCTCTCCAACCCCTAATCTTGTCAAGTTGTGTGGTAAGAGATGTGGAAGGCTCATTAACAAAGGAGAAAATAATCCCTTATTTTATTACAAACTTTAAACAGCCAAATTGTTTACAAAAACAAAGCTTCAAAGTCACCTGTAAGTTTATAGAGTGCTAAGTGTTGGCTTACAAAAGCAGTGCATTCACCTGACCTGAAAGTCTTCTAAATTAATTCTCCTTGTGATTTTTATGTTGACCATTTCCAGTCAACAGCAAATAGAAAGATTCTTTAGAGTTTTTTCTTTTTTTTTTTTTTAGTAGCATACACTGTCAAGCTCTAGCACAGAGATTCTGTGCTTGACAGTGGGTCTTAGATTTCTTTTTCCAGCTATAGGAAAAATGTTATCTCTTTTCTCATATTTTGCTCTATTTATGTCTTCCAGTCAGGTTATGTTTATGTTACTGGGAAAAAAAAAAAAAAATCA
>WBNO01005497.1:41251-58414 GCA_013400575.1 Peucedramus taeniatus | reverse complement strand
AGAAGAGCAATAAAGAATAGGTGGTATCTAAATGTGATCATCACCGTAACTTTATGCTTACTTATGTAAGAGTATTTATTTGGCATGGGCCAAACTATTCCCTGTATCAGGCCAGATGCCATTCACAAGGCATTACAGTGCTATGATAGCAACCTGCTCCACCCATAAGGGGATGAGAGCCCTTCTGGGACTAAATATTCTAGCAAAGACTAAGTGAAAAGGCAGCAAGGCCACAACACAGAGGTGACAGAAAAAAAATCAAGCCCTCATGGAGTCCAATAGAACACAAGGACCCAACAGAGAACATCAATGTCTACTTGGAGTACCACTTCAGCAACACTACAATGCACTGGATTTTTCAACAACTGCTGTATCTGGACCTGTATGGATAAAGATAATAGTTTCCTCCAGTAAGAATGAATAGCAGCATCACCACCACTTCTTTATTTTCTGTCATGTTCTGCAGTTCACCCCATTTTAAAGAGATCACTGTCTATGATTTTCTTAAGATTCAAATTGGGCAGTAAACTCACAGCAAAGAGGACTATCTCGATAGACTTTAACTCCTTACTCCTATAAACAAATGTGCCAGCTCCCATTCAAATGAAGAGCTTCAGCACATTCTCCAGAAAATATTCTGCATAAAAACTTTACTTTTCATTTTCAGTTGTAAGAGGATCATATTGGTTTTTCTTAACAGATATTGGACACTTATTTTAGAGGCAGTCTTAACTGACTGCTGTATAAGGCCATGACTCAACTGGACTAAAACTATTACAGGAAGAAATCACTTTTAAGTGTTCCTAGAACCAGGTATAAATACACTACAAAAGCCTCTTTCACACTTTTTTTTAAACCTTTCTAAAGATCTTAAGCACATAGATGCTGTTCTCTACTTGAGCACCTGTATTACTCCAAAACTTGACATTCACCATTAAACCCATCTCCACCATAAGATTAGTTGCTATTTATATTTAGGGTGGGGGAAGAAAGACGGCAAAGAACCACTTTTGACTGTATGACCTTGCAGCATGCTTACTTCTGACACACTCCTGTAGCACANTGTTAGTTGGCCACTACCCTTTCACTATGTTTGTGCTTGTCCAAAAAATCCCAGGACAAAACCAGATTTATCTCCAGCTTGATGGTCTTTTAATAAACTAGAGCCAATGGTGCACCCACTTCCTCAAGATTCCCACATTTTGCTCTTTTTCACTGAGGACACTCCTGCTTCTTGCAGTTCCAAAGTTCCCTGAACACCACCCTACACTTAGATCCTACAATGGTCTGGCATCTTATACTTGAGAACTGAGCTCTTAGGCCACATGTGCTAGTGCAACCTCAAAGTCAAGTGTTTAAGTGCATGTAACACATGCAAGAGCAAAGTTGCCATGACACAGATCAGCTTTTAAAAAAATTTATCAATTTACCTTCTACTACCACGAATAAAAGAAAGTCTTTATGTTTGACCTCTGTTTGAGTACATATTTGCTGTCCACTGATATTCTGAGCATTGTAATGCAGAAAGGCAACAAGGTATGGAGACAGAAAATACATCCACCCCTCCCCTTCTGAGAAAAGTAAACATGAAAGGTTTGTGTGTAGTTAAAGAGGAACATTTTAGACATGTCTCATCTAAACTGTAATGCCTCCAGTTATATTTCAGTTATTTCTGTGATTATAAAAACAACATTCTTGGAAAGCATGTAATCTGCTGAAGTAGGTGGGCTGTGGTTTCTTGGCTTGCAACATCCAGCCCTGAAATGCACACTTTTAATTGATCATCCAAAAAAGGCATCCAATATCTGCACTGCTTTGAAGAAACCTAGTTCTTTGCAATTACTCTGGAAAGAGACATAGGGAAAAATGAAAAATTAACTCACACCTCTCAAGTTTCCACCTGTAGTTCCAGAGTCCCTATGGTTTACAAACAATCCTACCTCAGCTGACTGAAGTCTGGACTTGTGTTGCCAATGCCAGCATACAAGGAATAAAAAAATTGGTCTGCGATCAGAGGAAAATGAAAGTCACAATTTGTGAAATCATGATTTAGGAAGCAAAGCTTTTAAGGAGAAATGTAGTTTCTCAAACATGATGTATACAAGAGATAAGAGCTACACTGAAGCTCAGCATTTTTGTGGTTATAAGACAAAAGGTATCAAAGAAAATAGGAGCATCACAGTGTCACAGACACATTTATATCAGTGCCTGAATCAGCCAGTTCAACAGCTCCAAGAACCCAGACTCAGGATACTGAGTTTTACTTGGAACTGAAATTTTTCTAGAGCATAAAACCTGCTACAGCTTGTCTTAGAAACCCTTGCTGGCATTTAGAAGTGTTGTCATGAGTGACAGGACTATAAGAAATTCTTATTAATTTTAGATTTCTACTGAGCTCTTAGGACACTTAGGCAGCGTCTGCTCTGAATCCTTATCTAATCAGCAGAAAAATGTGAGCACATTGAAACTTTTGAACCTTATCTTTTCCATACTTTTCACGAAAACTAGCTTAAATATGTATTTTTTACCCAGTCGGTGGCTTGATGATTGAGATTCCTCGACAGACTTGGGAAACAAGAGGGATAATTTTAACACTACTGGCAATTTCAGCTTCCTTAAAGCGAAGAAAACAAGACATTTCTATGAATACAGCATCTCTCCTAATCACTACTATAATGTCCAACAAGTGGCATCATTTGAAGCAGGTTGCCACCTCTGAGTTAAAAAACCTAGCCCCAAATATTAAAAGAGGAAAGACATAAAACAGGTTGTAGCATGGCACTCACTAAATGAAAACAGCAACTTGTTTTTAATACACACATATTTCTAAGTTTAATTATAAGTCATCAGGCAAACACTTGGCCTGGGGATAATCTTAGGCATTTATGGTTACGCTATATTTAATCACTAAGGAAATTATTAAGTGCAGCCAAGAACTTATTAGCATTTTTCATCTGAAGCCACAAAATATACCAGAAACCTGTAAAATAGCATAAACAGAAAACCATTTTAGTGACAGCCAGAAAGTTTTACAGAAGACAGTTCTGTAAGAACCAGATATTGGAGACACACAACCAAACGATTCTCATGCCTTGTTTGGAAATGGACCGATTCAACTATATAAAGTCATGTTCCAGAACAAAACATGTAAACTTAAATAGAACTAAGCTGAGCTATTTATAGGACAGAAGCCTGTTAAAAACCAGCTTCCCTTCACATTTACATCTTCAAAGTGTAGCCACTGCAAACAATTTGAGCCATTTAGCAAACTGCAGAGGAAAATTAAGCAACAACTTCTCCTAGGAGTACAGCAAAAATCCTAATCATTAGGAAGTTATTTGATTGCAGATATCACTAAGCATGCAAATAAGCCATCAATTTTGAATCAATCAAAACAATTCAGCAGAATGGCGTGCACATTTTTTAACAATCACTAATGACAGCAATAATTCTGCATTTGTTTTGTTCATGTTTTCCCTTTGTTTTGAGACACCATAAAACCCAGGTAACCTGACAATTTGCATTCTATAGCTGTAACATGCAGCTATGAATACAACAGCTGAGATCACATGTAAGCTGATCTCACCAGTAGGGTAATAACTCTCATATCACCTAATTTCAAGGGATGTCTCCCAGTGAGCCTCAGTCTCAGTATGAACACCACAGGCTCGAGGTTCCCAGAATCAAACAAGCCTATAAGCAAGCTGCCCAAACTACCATTTCTTTTATGCTCAGAAACCTCGCTTAACCATCAAAATATGGCCCAGGGAACTTAGAGCTTTGATCCTCTGTCTATCAACACGTAAATCCAGGCCACTAACCCTAAATCCCACTTAAAAGATCACCTGACTATCCCCCAAAGACCTGTATTTTCCTATGAAGCTTCTAGACATGGTCAAAAACAAATTTGGAGGTATTAGTAAGGTTAGGATAAAAGTACGCTTTAACCTTACATTAGCAGAGTAAAACAAACATTAAGTATTCTGGCAAAAGCTGTTGCATTTCTGCTGAATAACGATTTCTTCCCTATTCAAATTCATATAAAACCCTTCTTAGTATCAAGAGAAAGAAGAACCACCCAGCCTCCAGAAGAACAACACCCAGTCAGAAAGAACTCTGGATTTTATACAAGACTCCTCTATACTGCTTACATTCTTTAAACTTATCTTATTAGAGAAAAATAGGGAAAAATATCAACCAAAAAAAAACCACACTAAAAAAAACAAACCCTAAACAAAACATACCAAGATCCCACTTTCAGTGAGATTAAAGCCTCACTAGGGGAGATGAGAACCAAGTTAACAACCCTGAACAAAAGCCTCATTTAACAGTGTAAGGCAGACAAATTTAAGACTTCACACACTACAAGACAGATTCAGAAAAACTCCTTTATTAACACAGGAACACTTCCCATGGCACACTGAGATGATCTCTCGCCTGTAAAAGATGCCAGGTCTGACAAGCCTTTCCATCACAGAAATGTTGATCCCACTGCAGCCATTTCTTCAGTCCATAAAAGTTCATTAATCATCCAATCTAATCTATAACACACAAGTCACAGCTCGCCAGCTTTAAAAGTAGAGCTGCAATGACCAAATTTCTCTTTGGAAAAGAATAAAACATATATTTTACCTTTTTAAATTAAAAGTCAATCTGAATGGAAAAATCTATCCTACTTAGGGATAGTTCTTCTGCTAGTATATTCGGTTAAATTTATCTTCACTTTGTGAATTATTTTTGGATTGTAAGCTAGTTACTCCATATCTCCTTCTGAGGTAGGAATTAAGCTTCTCAAGTCTATTAGCAAAAAGATTGTTCTTTTTCAGACTTATTCTTGTGGCTTTTTTTTCTGAATCCTCTCATTTTCCTTCTTGAAAGCTAGATATAGCATTGCAGGATTTACCATAAACAGATAAAACTGAATCACAGATTGCTTTTAGGCACAGAATCACAGTGAAAGTTCACATCCACATGACTACCAGTCTGCCTTATCTCTTTGCAGTTACAGGGCAGTTTCCCACTTCTCCTGACACCATGCACTAGGCTGTACGTTGGAAGTGTCAGACTTGTTGAAGTTTACCTCGTCACACATTAACAGTCCAGATCCACTCTGTTACAGTGATTTATTTTCAGTAAACACTTATTGACAAAAATCACAAAAAAAAATTTGTTTAGGAACAATTTTCAATCATCGAGTACTCAAAAGCTTTACTAGCAGTGACTTATGTTCTTTTCTCTCTTGAAGGACAAAAGCATTTAACTTACACAGGGAAAGAACCACTCACAGGACCTGAAGACACAACATTACTTAGGGTGACTTACTGTGCTGTGCATAGTATACTTGAGCACTTTGGTTCACTTTTGTTGGTTTTGGGAGGGGTGTTGTGTGTGTTTGGGAGGTTTTGGTTTGTTTTTCTTAAATAAGGAGATATTTGATCACATCTGCTTATCCACACAGTTGTATTTAATTGATAGGTCATGAGAGGCATGTCAACCAATTTAAACAAAAAAGAAACCAAGCAACTGTTGCCAGGGTTTGCTCAGCCATTGTATTCCTTAGGAGCCTGCTTTCCAAAAGTTCCCATGCTCTCAAGGAAATGTGAACAAGCTCCTAGTCACAGTGGGAGGGGAAAATGTTTAGGGAGCTACAGCTACTTTTCTTAGATTCATTAAATGCTTTTTTTCCCTTCACCCTGACCTGTGGAGAGGGGAGTCTCATAAGCACAGGGCCACTGGCAGGCATGAGGCTGTGCACTAAAGCTATTACGTGCCCCCTCCTGTAGCCAAGCCCTACTCTTCTTTGTGGAGGCTGGAGGAGAAAGAACTCTAGCATTTCTTAGTGACTGAGCAGAAAACAAACAACAGCATTCTCCTTCACCCAGTAGAACTTTGGTGAAAGTATGTCTTTCTTCTGTTAGAAATAGACTATGTATAATTTAAAGAAAGGGATATTAAAATACAGGTCACTGGCAAATACTCCAGCTACTGTATCTTCCAGGGGTTAGTTTGGCTGGGGGTGGGGAAGGTTGGGGTGAATAGGGGCCTGAGGGGTGGTGGTTGTGGTTTTTTAAGCCTACAAGACCCCATAAACAAGGCTAAAGACCGAATCCCTAGTTCTCCCAAAATGAGTGTTACTATTAACTAGTTCTCACATATGCACAGGCAGGTACACTTAAAGTGTCAGGCAGATTATGATCTACCACTAACACCAGGGGTTTCCAAAAAATCCACGTAGAAAGAACCTCCTCAGAACTATGTCATTATGGAGAGCTGCTGAAATATTGGACACCCACTCAGAAAACATTTGACACCCAGTGTCATGCAAGTGACTGAATGAGGTGCTTCTGAAAGGAAGACTATTTCCATTTATTTTGCAGACTGGGTACAGCACATCAAAGCACTGTGTCCCACAGGAGCAGCCCAGCTCTCAGCAAGTGAGATGGACATCAGTCTCACCAAGCCAGCACTGACCTGACACACAGTGAAAGCCTGTTTTCCTGAAAAGCAGTTCTGCTCAACTACTGACCAGGGAGACCTGATCACAAGTGTTTCCCCAGGTAGAAAATGAACATGGCTGAGCTGGAGTACTGCTTATAGGAGGACTGGTCATTTTCCACACCTCACCAGTCACAGTGTCCTTCCAAGAGCAGGAATGAAGGTCTCATGCTTGAGCTTCACCTATACAAGTATGAATATCAAAACATGGGGGAGCATGGCTTGAAAAACAGCCTAGAAAATCCACAACCAAAGCTGTTACAATTATAATTTTGACAGACAAGAAAATTTAACATCCTATGAAACACTATGCTGCTAACATCAGGTTATATAATTATAACAAAGGTAACATTTTTGTGGAGAATTTTAAAATCTGGCATCCTTCCCAAGAAGAAAATTAAAAGACTTAGAGTTGAAAATATAAAGGTATTTCTTCAGAGAACTTTGAGTTGCATAACCAGTTAGAGATTACATTTTTTATGTTCTAAAAAAAAAAAAAGAAAAAAAAAAAACAAAAAAAAAAAAAAACAACAAAAAAAAACAAACAAACAAACAAACAAAAAAAAAAACACAAACCAAAACAGTAGAACAGACCTGGAAGAATTTTGTAAGAGTATTTCAGTTTAGAACTTGTGAGGAACTCTCACAGATTTCTCCTTCAAGGTCACACCACAATTAGCTCTTTTTCACATTTCACTGAAACAGGATTCAGCTGAAGGTACTTGTTTCCAACAAGGTGCTTGGGAAACAAACTGATAACCTTCTTATCAATTATAAGAAAGCATCTTGCCATTATTAGTACTGTATTTTTTTTTCCTGAAAAACAAGAGCTTGGATTAAGAGTATCCTCTGCTTATTCTGAAGCAATGGTTTTGTAGTATTCAGCACTTTTTTTTTTCCTGCAAGTGTTTTAAAGCATTTTAACAGTGAAGCCAATGTACTTTCATAACAGCTCTGATTTGGAGATAAAAATCTCAAGCTTGCCACGTACAGTGCAGAGCTAAGCATATGCTCCATTTCAGAATAAAACTGACTGAGGCATGAAGCTAATGTCAAGTCAGAAGACAGACACCCCCTACACATACCTCCTCTAGCTGCTTGCATCCTGTTCCAAACCATACAAATCCCTGGCCAAAGCCTCTACAGCTCCCCCCAGTCTCTCCCACTTGCTCAGAGCTGGTGCTGGCCACCCTCCAGCAGTGCTAGCTAGCGTTCTGCCAGCCTCTGCTTGCATGCCAGCCTGGAAAACAGGCTGAAACACCCCAGCCTTGCAGAACAGGCACACAAATGCTGCAGCAACTGGGCAAAGAAAACTTATGCAGGGGTGACATTTAAGAACTGCCCAGCTCCAATCTAAAACCACCATCACCAAAACTGATTTTGGGAAGCAGACTGCAGTAGAATAAATCACTTCAAGTTCACAGAAGTCCCAAAGGGAATAGCAGAGGGAAGTGCTATCACCAGGGAAACACCAGCTTGGAAAGAAGCACTTAGTGCCTAGTTAGTGCTTAGCATCTCTCATCTCTGAAGGCTACAATCCATGAACCAGCCTGAAGAGTACATCTGCACCTGGCAGCTCAGCATGGAGACAAATCTACTCTCACACAAAACTCAGCCACTGTCCCTTGTTTTAAGTCAAGCCCTTATTGAGCCACCTTCTCAGTCTGAGCCCCAGAGCAAGAGCTCAGGACATCAGGGCATGCTTCATGTACACCCAAATTCCCCAAAATGTGCACATTACCAGACACCCAGAGCTCAGCTCTTCATAGGCACTTTGAGGCAAGGGAAACAGTGTTCTGCATGCCAAACAGATCTCTGCCTGCTCTGAGAGGGGAACAGCAGCCATGCACCTATTGTGCTTTCTTCATGCTGGCTCTCCCTTTCCACCTGCCTTACCTAGGGCCTGTCTGCTACATTTCCACAGCTAACTACATGAAGTCAGCAGCAAAGAGAGAGCCCGCTCCCAGCACAGTCCTGCTGAGGAAACTGAAAGAAGAAACAGAAAAACGCATGTCAAGGCGTTTTTAATCACTCGTATTTCAATCTGAAAGTCTGAAAGGAGATAATTGAACAAAAAGAGGCTGTATTTACAGTCATTTGGTGCTGGCTAGGGTAAGTAGCTGTGTCTGCGCACCTAGCTGGGTGGTGGCTTTGGAGGACCTGCAGTTCTGCTGTCAAGATCAGCTACATATGTAAATAGCAGGAACTGGTTTCACCAGAAGAACAAGGTAACTCTTCTGCTTTCCCAAAGCAAAGACAGGATACATCACAAGGAATCTTCCTGTTCTGAAAGAGCAGCAAAATACTGGGAAGTATATCCATACAGGAAAATATTTTCGGGCAATTTATTTCCATCAGAAAGCCAGTGAGAGGATTCAAAGTGATCTCAGAAAGGCTTATCAGAGAGACTGGGTACCAGTGTGACTCAGGTCTCAAAAACAGCATTAGCATAAACTGTTTTAAGTGCATTTCCTGTTTATAAGATAACACCATCTGCAGCTGACTGAACACCTGCGTGTGGACATTTGCAATTAGCAATGAGGCTGATTATTTCAGTTTCAAATACAATTATTTATATAACTGCCACCACACACCTCTGAGTTTGGATGAAACAATCACTTAGATTTTAAATATGAAAATTAAGTAAAAAGTTCAAGAGCTTTGGATACTTCCATGGACAAACACCTTCCTCAGTTCTGAATTATAAATTAAACTGCTTTTAGCTTTTAAGAGCCAAGGTGTCCCAATCTCAGATTTATTCAGCATCCTCATCAACACCTCCCTAGCTGGCAATAATATCTTTGAACCTGGTAGCAAAACTGTTCCTATAATGCCCATGACCAGAAACCACATCTCATGTTGACACCCCAGAACACTAGCACAAGCCAAGTTCACAAGGCTCTTAGCCACTGAACTCCTCATTTCAGGGAAAAATTGTGGATCTGTATCTACTTTGACTTCATAAATGCAGCATACAACCATTCTTTTTGTTCTATTTCAGTAATTTTGTCTACCCCATGAAGATTTAACAAAAAGGAAAAGGGTAAATCAAAATATAACAACAAACTTCTGTGATACACCAACTTCTAAAACAAACTTAATACAAATAAACTAAGTGTGTTTGGATGAACTCTGCACTATCTTAACACTTAAGTGTACTTGAAGTGAGTTTGTCATCCTCCAGCACAAATTTACCCTTTAGCTCAAGTCAATCTGTCTACTCCCCAGGCTAATCTTGAGTCTTGTAACTATGTTGTCCAGGTTTCAACAGCCATAAGTGTACTAAGTATTATGATACAATGGCAATTAAAAGCTCAATCAAGATTATTTCCTTTTGGATAACGAAATACATTCCTTTCTGAATAGCAGTTTCATCTGACTCACATTTGTTTTTATACCACGTGCATGAAACAAGTAGCCAATGTTATTGGTTAAGAACATCTGTTTTTTCACCTGATTTTTCACTGCAGGCTGCCTAAGTAATACAAAATATTCAAACAGCTGTCTTTAGACTTATTTGATCCATTTAACAGACACGGGGAAAATCCAGATGTTTTCAGGGTGACAAAAATGCCTCATACAAAAAAGAAACTACAAAACATAACTTCTCAACTCATCTTCCTTACCTGCAACAAAGTCCCACCAAGATTATTTGATGCCAAAGTAGCCTAATACAGAAGCAAATGAATGACACCCCTCATCTGAACATTTCCCTCCTTACCTTGCCAGTAAAATCTGTCTCTCTTTAACTGCATCTCTGATCTATATTTAAGATTAGCAAAAGTGCCCAAACAAGGATCAGAAAACAACATTGTGAAGGAAACAATCACCATGGTAGTAATTCCCCTTGGTGCCATTTAGTTTTCAGCAACTCATAAAAGGGTACATAAATACTTTCAATCAGGACTGCAGTGAAAACCTGAAGGAGCATATTAAACCACAACACTACATAGTTAATAATGCAGGAGTGACTGTGGCCAGTTACATAAACTATTTTGCTATAAATTACTCTGGTCATCTCATTAAGCCTGCCAGTAGCCCTACTGCACTTGAAATTCCATGGAAAGTGGCACTCACCAAGCAATTGTCCCCAAACTTCTCCTAGCTGCTGCTAATGACTTAATATACCACAAAAGTATCATATCTTGCACAGTTTTATCTACCTGCCTTCTTTCCTCTCCTTATATACAAGTGGTTCACCCATAGCAGACCTGAAAAAGACAGTACTACACCACTGTTTGCAGAAATACAAGCTGCAAACAAACAACAAAGGCCAAAAAATTTTTTTAAAAATCTTATTTCCATCTCCTAGAGCTGACTGTTAAAGCCCTCATTCTGCAACTCAGGGACTTCCCTTTCATTAAAAGGATATCACTATTCCAACTCCATGCAGATTTCTTGGATCATGTTGCATTTCTAATGGTTTTGCTCACAGTGACTATAAAAAAAAAGTAAATCACACAAATCTGAAGTATTTTCTTTCTGACCTATTATACTTAATCTTCAGGTTCTAGACTAATTTATACGTGTATAGTAATAACTAATGTTATATAGAACTACCTACTGCTGCAGCTGGCAAAAGCTTGTTTTGACAGGACACCACTATCAGTCTTTGTTCAGAACTGGTTGAAATTTTATGTCAACCATATCTACCCCAGTGCTCAGTCTGGAGCTGCATCAACAGCACTAAAGACATTCCCAGCACGAAGAGAAGGGAGAAAATCCCTTTAGCCTAATCACCCAAGTTCATGGGTTGGTTAAAACTGCAGTTTGTCTTCCTACCAGGTTAAAACACTGCTGATGTATAATCAGGGCTATCACAGGGCTGAAGAAAGGCACCTGTTTCTGGAGATTCCAGGCAGGTAAACAAACATGCCAGTCCTACAACTACCGCAAAAGCTATTTGTACTAAAGTTAGGGCATTTAAAAAAATCAAACCAAATAAACAAAAGCCCAACCAACAAAACACCAAAATGCAGCATTAATGTGCTTAAAGGCTTTTATTCTCTTCATAGACCTATAGCAATTAATTTAACCAATTCTCATCCTCCTCAGCAGACTGCTTCATACCAGCAAATAAAAAGGAGGGTAAAAATCCTCCTCCAATGTCAAGAGAATTGATGTATCTCCTCCACATCCCATACATTTGGAGGCACAGATAAGAAGACGCAACATACCAAGTATACAACGTAAAAGAGAGCTACTGTCACAGGGCCTTCAATATCAGCCCCCAAAACAATTACCACTTCAACCAGCCCAATAAGCCATTCCAGGAATGGTGTGAGTCTTCAGAGAAAGGTGGAAGGAGGATTCAAACAACTATAGATACAAGAAATATTTAATTTAACCCTACCAGTTTTGGGCCCCAAAGTGCCTCAATTTGTATCTGTGCATCAATGAGTTATATTCCAAATTGTGATACATATCTGCATCCCTCCTTGTGCAGGTTTGAGTCATATATGCTTACTGTATTCTTGCCACATATACTGTCACACACTCCCAGACTAGTTCTTTCTTGTAGAAACCAGATCCATGCACGTAAAAATTCAAAATACTTTTTCAATCTTGTGCAACCTCAGTTGCTTTTATATTATGAAAAGTAAAAGGCTTATTTTCACTTTTCACTGTATCAATTATTTGCTTCTATTTTCAAACTCCTTCACACTGACCAACTCTTTAAACTGGTATTACACTCTAATCAATTGCCTTTTTTATTATCTTCTTTCCAACACCTCCTTGACTCCTCAGATTTTCAAATTCTTAAAAGACACCTCCCAGATACAAGCATTTTCTGAGATGCTAATTTGATTTCCACTCATTCCACCTACCTTTTCATTCCAAGGGAAGGACTTACTTTTTTGGGTTTGTTTGCCATGGGCATTCTTCTTACTGTAGACACACATGAACTTTCTTTGACTGTTCATTAATACAAACTAGAGTTCTCAGACACAACACCCTCACTTTTGATGCAAGGATCCTTTTCATTAGCTTCCTCATTCACCATTACCTTCTTCACTATGGTAGGAAAATACTTAGGGCTTTCACAGGTTTCTTCTTCCAAGGATATTAAACTGAACCATATTTCAGTATGAAGGGCATAAAAAAGGATAAAAATGTGAATTAAGAATCCTGAGATAAGGCTTCCAGATATAACATAATTTTCAATCATCTTTGACTTTATTCATCTATTTGCAGTTGCCAAAACTGGGACTATTTAATCAACTGGAGATAAAAGCTTTACCGTTTCCAGTGGAGAGAGAAAGCCCTGAGACTAAGTTTGTAAGCAATCTTTTTTTCTTCTTCCAGTGAGTTTACAGAAGTCCAGCTTTGTCCACCTCCAGGTGGGGGAGGGAAAAAACCCCAAAAACAAAAACCAAAAAATATCCCATGACACACCATCAACCTTAAAAATAGCAGTCAGTAATATTATCAGTTTAAGAACTGCTTATAGTAACAGAGAAAACTAATTATTTCTCAAAATTATTCAATAAAGATATCCAAAGTATTATCTTTTATAAGACATGAGAAAAATTCTGCATAGTAGGATAGTTCCCTCCCTGATAATTTTTCAGCTACCCTTCCTTCTCCCTACTCACCATAGCCAGGAGAGAGATTGTGTCCCAGAGGCTGCCAACCCCAGCCTGCTGCTAATTACATGTGCTCACTGCACCTACTGAGCATTCATGATACCTGGCCTGACTTCCAGAGGCATGGCACAACTGCCTACTCTCACTCAATCCATGAAAAATTGAAGTCAAACCAGTCAGGCTCTAACATCCACAATTGGTTTCTATCATCAGCAAAACAAGAGTACATCACCCTCAGAAGAAATGAACGCCTGGAGCAAACCTAAGTTGCTGGAAACATGCAGCCTCTCCAAGCAAATAACCCTGGCAACAAAGCTGATCCCCGGATGCTGCCAAACGCTAATCCTGCTGCTGTAGCAGTTCCTCCATTCTACTGACTCAAGAGTGGCAACAAGCATAACTGGTCTCCACCTGCCACAGGACACTAAGATTACCTTTGACAAATGTTAGTGACACATGCTTCACACACTGCAACAGGCTGCCTTCCATGCTGTCACCTACACATTCACTATGACTCAGAATTTTGGGAGTTTTAACAATTTGTTTTTAATAGTCAGCAGCTGATCACCAACCATGCAAGTTATTGAAACATTTTCTGTCAAGAGCAAGGAGAGATGCCAATGACATAACATTTTAAATAGAATTAATTAATTTTCACCTCGAATTTGTGACTTCCTGGTTCTTGCTGCTTTACAATCCAGTTGCCTTGAGGCTAAGAAAATAAGCACCATGGCATCCTGCAACCAGACTGGTACAGGCTTTTAAAACTAATCAGTGACAGACAGTAAGGCTACAACATTTCCAGCCACAGCATTATCTTGCAAGAGGGAAGTATTTACACAATTACTTTATTTTAACTCCAAGGTCATGTTTGCAGAACCAGATAAACACCAATATCAAACACATACTAAGGTTTTAGAGTATAAATCAGACAGAAGATAATCATTTAACCATACTGAAAAACACCTCACACAGCAGCTGCCACCCCACTGAAGAATCCCACTCCCCTAAAGTTACAGGCACACATTATTACAGGAAGCAGGGTGGCCCTATGAGGACACACAATATCCTGCACCATGCAGGCTCAAAGCTCTGTTCAAAGAAATTTCAAGCCTTCAGCACGTGTCTCAAACCTAAAAGTGCAAAGCCAATAGCACAGCTACATTCTCCATATAGAATACTCTAATAACTTTATTTTCAATCACCAGGCCTATCAAGGAGACACTGAGTTGTTAACTGCAGGTCCAACAACCTGACACCAAGACCTGAACAGGTTTATTCCTTGCACAAAATACCACCTGCATTAGTGGCAGTATACAAAATATTGAGCATTAGTTTACACAATCTAATTTGCCACCTAACAAGAGCATAGCTGGCAGCTGCAATGTCTGCACAGCATGATTTCCTATTGACTCAAGTGTAGAGACACAGCTGGGCACAGGCAGGACAGCCCTGGATCATCCTTGTCCCTGCAGGGATAGTGAAGAAAATAGTGAACACCCCAAGAACTCACTTTAGCAACACAAGCCTATGACCTGCTGGGATTTTATTAGTCCTGTCTCATTTCCATTGACTCCAGATTACTACTGCTCCATTTAAGAGTACACATGCATTTGGAGGGGATTTATCCTATGGCCTGAGATGCACAAACAGATGTCCTGACCATTAGGACATCTGCTTTTGAAGACAAGTGATGAAAACAGTCAAGCTAGATTTACAAACAAGGAGTTGGGAAATCTGATCCCCCCTCTTCTGCTCACAGCTCTGCCACTGACTCCTTCTGGCCTTCACTAGTTACTCAATCTTTCAACTGCTAAGCACAATGAACACTGTGACGACCTCATCAGGAGAAGGACTCAGTGGAGCAGATGATGTTCCTATGAGCTGAAGCACACGGATGTACTGAGGACACCTGATACAAAACCTGAGTCAAATTCCTTTCCTCACAGCTCTGGCACTCTAGGTCTCCCACAAGACCAGCTGTTACCCTGCCTGAGGCTCCATGTACACGTGTTCTCCTTCCCTATCAAACAATAACAATACATGCACCAAATTAACAGCAAAACATACACTCCAAGTCTACACACACACATTCACCTTCTCTCAAGGCATTTAAAAAATATCTACCAAAAGAAAAGTACTGAAATAAGCACTTATTATTACACACTCTGCTTTCAGTCAGGCATTTCCCCGGAAAGGAAAAAAACTGAATTACTTATTTTCTGCCTTTCTTATTCACAAAGTCAATTTTTACAGAAAACACAGGAAGCTTATTTACTCTGGTAGGAAACAAACGTGTTTACTTGACAAAAATGAACACTAAGAATGCAATTCAGAACCACCAACCACCACCAAGAATGAAAATTCAGCCCTTATGCTTAAAAAGCATCAGAGCATCAAAAATGTCTTTCTGTAAGCATAAGAAACACTGGATGGTTTCATGGCAAGACCTGGGAGACATGACTGAGCACAGAAGCCACCAGTTCTGTCACTAACTTGATCTGAGACATCAGATAAACAACCTCACCCCCTCTCAGTCTCACCTTACACTTTAGTAAGGCAGTAATGATAAAATTACCTGCCTCACTACATGGGTGGAGAACACTTTACTAATTCATGACTACAAAGCAACTTGAGAACTGTGGATATAAAGCTTGTACATATACACACATATGTAAATTAAAGTAGACATGTATTACATTTATAAATTAAAACCAAGTTAGGAGAGAGCTAAAACACATTACCCAAAAGCTCCAGTCAGCACTCCAGCTATACTGAGCAGGACCCTGCATTTTCTCTGAGCATGAATTGAGAGTCTCCTCTGAATCAGCAAGTAGCTGGTTGATAAGACCATGATCCACTTCATGAACTTCCTGTGAACAAAGAAGTAAGGTATGTAATCCAGCAGTGGTGGAGAAAGGTGAAACAAGATGGTTAGTCCATTTAACAGCTGTATATTAAATGAAACCTGACATGGTAGTTTCACCAAGGTGAGTGGCATGGAAACACTTCCCACTGACAGCTTTTTCATTGGTTTTATTTCTTTTCCCTCCTAGACTATACAATATTTAATTATATTTTACATTTTTTATCAAAGTACTTTATTTCCAGTGCAGCCACCCCAACTTGCACATTGAAGCTGCACAGATACTTAGAAGTGAAATAATATCAACATAAGACATCAGTGCCTAACATACAGCACGTCTCAGGAACCTGTGAGACCTTTCAGAACTTGAGAAAGGTCATACAGGTGGAGCATTTTTACCAGAGGACTGGCATATATAATATTGATAAGACAAGTGCTTATGCTTACTGTTAGTTACACTATAAATTATACATAAATACAAATACTTCAGAGAGAAATAATTTGACTCATATCACTTACTATTAAGATAACTACCAGCACTGTTTTCTAATTCTGTAGCATTCTCCCTTGCTACCAGTATTCTTCGCTTTGGAAGTCAGTTTTACTTTATGAAGGGAAACTGAGCCACAGAATGTCACTTGTGCCATCCCAGCCAGCAAACGGTACAAAACCAGTCCAGGGCCCTAACCAGTAACCCCGCCTGTACTACTGGATCCGCTGGGGTGAGCTAACGCTAGGTTTCAACTCCAACCCAGAACCGAGACCGGCCTGGGGTGCGCACCCACGACCAGCGCTGCCGCGGGGCCGCGGCCCGGGCTGGGGACAGCGGGACGAGGCAGAGGCACAGCCACTCAGGGCTACGCCGTGTGAGAGCAGAGCTGCCGCCGGGGGGCTTTTCCACGCGAACACCGCACTCGCTGCAACCTCCACCAGTTGCTGCTCGCCCGCTCCTCCCCACCGAAACGCCGGGCTTCAGCGGCTGCCCGACAACCCCGAGCCGCCTCCCCGCTGGCTCTCCCAGCAGCCCAGACCCTCCCTGCGGGGACCCCGCGGGGCGCCCCGAGGGCCACCCTACCCCCGGCCCCGCCTCGCCCCAAAAACTTTCGGGGATGTGGGTGGGGACAGCGGAGCTTCCCAGCGCTGCCCGTCCGGGGCCCGCCCGTGCGGCTGCCATAGATGGGAGCGGGGCTGCCGCCCCCCGCACCTACCTGCGGG
>WBNO01005497.1:437-41219 GCA_013400575.1 Peucedramus taeniatus | reverse complement strand
GCCGCCGGCCCGCGGCGGGAGGAGGTTGCCAGGGGCGAGCGGCGCCGCTGCTCCCGAGGAGGGGGAGCCGTCATGGGGGGCGGAGAGCGCTGCGGCGCCTCCGGTGCCCTGCTCGTCGGGCCGCGGCAGCCCCTCTGCGGCTTCCGCAAGGGTTAACTGGGAAGCGTCCGCGCCGGTGGAAAGTTTGAGGGCTGTAGTAGGAAAAAACTCCCGGCTGTGGGGTGGGCGGGCGGTGTTCGGTGCCTCCTTGCCCGAGAGAGAGCCCCGCGCCCGCCGCCCTCCGTGCGCGCAGCCGGTTAAACAGCGCCCGGGCAGCGAAACGGCTCCCAAATCCTGGATTCGTGGGATTCGGCGGGAAACACTGCCGAGAGGCCGCTCCGGGGGCACTCCTAGGGGGAAAGGGGGACGGCTGGCTGCGGGCCGAGCGGAGAATGAGGTGACATAGAGGGAGTCAGTGAGGGCGGTTTCATCCCAGGAAACCGTGGGTCTCATTTTTGAAGCTGCTGAGCAGCGCCCAGTGGCTTCTGCTCCAAGCTCTGAGCACCTGAAGGGCTCCTCAAATCAGGGGACTCGACCAGAACGACGATGACTCGCAGATTTGCGCCCTCAGCTCACCTCACAGGAAAAGGAAGAGCCCTTTGTGATGTGCAAAGAAATCAAATTGCTGGGTAGTTGGCGGATGGATGGATGGATGGATGGATGGATGGATGGATATACGGATAGGTAAAGCAGCCTATTGTGACAATGCTACTTCCTCCTGTTGTCCCCTTTCTCTCTACCTCTTCCCTGGAAAATGTGTGGAGGCTCCCTCTGGACATTTCAGGGCCCTGTGGTACCTGCTCACTGCTACAGTAGAAAAAATGCCTGAAGTCCCCGTGGGTGACACCCCCTCACAGCTGTTGGCCCACACAGGACAGCGTTAATGCAAGCAACTGCAAGTTTCCAAAATTTACAAGAGAGTGTAAAAAAGAATGTGTGGTTTGTTTAATTTTTGTTCCTTGCTTTCTTGATTTGCACCTGAAACTTGAATTTTGGGGGCTTTTTTCAAGAATTAGCAGGGTACCAGTTTATTTCTTTTTTAGGTCCAAAAACTAAATCATACTGGGTTATCCAAGTGGGAGAAGCTTCATGTTCAGCTGCTGGCTGCCAGCAACACCAACCAACCTCCTTTGTATTCCCTCAGTTAAAAGCTGGCTGACCTGGCACTTTGGCTCAGGCATGACCTACTTAATGGAGGATTCACAAGAGAATTGCTAGTTCTGGATGACATGAACATAAATAGCATTTGCAGGAACAATGGTGGTATGTCCATCGCAACACACTTGGAGGGTTTTTTTGAAGCACACCAAGTACTTGGGTTTAAATCAGACAGTGTTTGGATTGCCTTTGGTTCAGATCCATTTTTGCATGCTGACTCCTCTGACACACAGTCACAATCGGCACACTAAACCAGTAACTCAGTCCAAAATCCTCTTGATCTGCCAGGTGCCTTTGACTCTACTGCTTATTCCCTCCACAAACTCTTCACTGTTTTTGACTCCTCTAACATTTTCCTGTCATGGATATTTTGGCTTTGCTCGCTAACGCTTTGGCAATACTTCCTTCAGAAGACCGTCACAAACTTCCATCTTCCTTCTGAAGTGCTCAGTTGCTCTGCACTTGGTCCCAGTTCTCTTCCTAGTATGATTCCTGCCTGGTAATCACAGGCTTTCCCACTCTCCCAAGCCATTTCAGAGAAGTATTTGCCTCCTAGGTTCTTTTAACCTTACTCCCTCTAGCCTATCCTGCTTTCGCTGCTTCCACTGCTTTAGGATCTGCACACCCAAGCTGAAGTGATAATTGGTGACTCCAGGAATGGGCTGTTCCTTTTGACATTGTTTGGTCAGCCAAGTTTTGCAAATCAATTGTGGGTCCTCTTTGCTTTCAAATGCAAAGAAAAGTGGAAATACTCATGCCTCCTTCAGCTGCATTGTGCTCTAAGAGTTACGGAATTTAGTCTTTACTTGATCCTTGAGCACAATTCCATTACCTGGAGAGTTTTGAAGATATACAAGATCGTAAGATAAAGTGTGCCATAACCCCTAATCCTGTAGTTGAGGGAAGAGGTGTCAGCCAAATAGTGGCAGTAGCCCATGCTTGGTACAGGTATAGCACAGCTGGCAGGGCTGGGTGGTACAGGTGAGGCTTGGAGCTGCTGTAGCTCCTCTCAGAGGGTCATGCTCTGTGTGCGCCTTCTACAAACACAAATTAATTCAGAGCTGTCCTAGGGTGACATTATGATGTTTGTATCCCCAATCGTCTGTTCTGTTATGCTGGATATTATGCTCTGTACCTTTGAGACCAGCTCTGAAAAACGAAGTTTGTTTTGTTATCAGCCTGCTCACTCCCACACGGACAGCGAGACACAGACTGTACATAGGGCTGCTTTTGTTTTTCTTTGCTCTCTTTTCGCTTTTGCCCTTGCTTTGCTTTGGCTTCTGCTTTTCTCTCTTGCTTTTGCTTCTTGTTAGCTAGTTTACTAAGGCAGTCCGAATTTTTTCCTGGACTGGATTTTTTTTTTTTTTTCCCTTCTTTTTGTTTTTTTTTTTTCTTTTTCCTTGGAACCATACGAACCTGCTCTGGACTGGGACCTGGGAAACACCGAGAGCCTGCCCTTTGTGGCCTGCCCTGCAGCAGCCATTCCCAGTGCTGGAGAGGCCGATAACAGAGCGACCACTCCCCAGAGAGACTTTCTGAATTTGAGATCTCTTCAGAACGGTGAAAGAGTTTTGTCATCCAGTATTGTTCATTTGTGTGTGTGGGGGGGGGTGCTTTGCCTGTTAAATAAACAGGTTCTTTCCACTTCTCTCTCTGAGGAATTTTGTTCTGAACCCTGGTTGGGGGGAGGGGCTATGTGGGTTGGCTCTTCTGAAGTGGCCCCTTTGGGGGGTTTTCTCCCAAATTTGCCCTAAACTAGGACAAGAGCACACCTGCTGGTTTTGCAGATAGGCCGCCCTCTCCAGCAGTTTTCCCCTCCACCCAGGTTGCATAGACAAGCTCTACTTGAATATAGAGTTTAAGTAGTCAACTTTTGATGAAAGAGGATTTGTTCTGCACTGAAAAAAAAAAAAACCACTTTGGGGAATACAGTTAACCTGTAAACACTGTGCATGTAGCCACAAAGATACTGAGTTCCTGAAATTTCCTTTTGTGGTGCATTAAGGTGATATTGTGGTGCATTAGAGTCTGGCTGTTCAGAAAGTTAAGCCAATGCTCTTTGTGTTCTCACCATCACTTGGGAGGGGTTCAGCAGAAGAGAGGTCTCCTTTGTAGTATCTGGATATTCTATACTCAGCCCAAAGTTGTGGTTTATACAAGCCAAAAGTGAAAAACAATGTATTATCTTCCCTCTGCTCTCAGACCATTTTCAACATGTTCTCAACTTGCAGCGTGGCTCTCATCCAGGGAGCAGGCAGAGCACTGTGTGCTCAAAGCTGTGGTAACTTTAGTAAGTGTGACATTCACTAGGCAGAATGTGAGGTCCTGTTGCTATAATGCACACATATTTTTTACCCGTACTACCAGAGGGAGAAATGGTGAGGCCATGTACTTCAGCAACCATGAGCCAGCAAATTGGGAAACTCCATAGATTTGCAGTGTCTTCATTAATCTTCTTCTTGGTGGTGGGTGAGTACTAAACCACCTTCCTTAATTAGAAGAAGTATAGGTTGTTCCTGGAAGCTGGGCTTGAGATGTTATCTTTTTTTTTTTTTTTTTTTTTTTTCAAAATGCAACTTTCAACTGAGGGCTTCCTCAGGGTGCAGGGAAATTGTACTTAGTGTTGTGCATTGCATTAAAACATAATTTTCTCTTTAGATGCATTCCTGTTTATCTAATGTAAGTGTTCAGAAAGAGTGTATTTGCCTGTCTTTTCTCAGATGTGTATCATCATTCCTAGAAGCTTCATTTTTATTTCTCTGATATATTAGCCACCAGTTATTGTCGCAAGGTAGTTACTCATATCTGTTTGTGAAAGCCAACCTCAGCTCAGGGCAAAAGTCACATAAATTAAGAGTAGCAATGTGCAATCATTGATCACTTAATCATAGATGCCCAAGAGCTGAAAACAGCTTGTAAAGTGCCTTCATGGCACCAGCATGGTATGAGTGTGAAGCTGAGATTTATAGCTGTCATGGGTTGCAGTGCAAGATGTAACCAGGTGTATTCTATTACCATCTGTTAGAATTGGGATGGGGGAATCTTCTGTTGATAAGCCAGCTGATAAGAAACCATCAAAGAGCAGTTTTCCTTATCTCTTCCACGACCAGGGATAAGTCTTCTGCTAATAACATTTGAATACCACTGATAAGCTTCTTTAATCCCATTGGGAAATGCTCCAGCCAGGGGGAGGAGCCAAGCCCCCTCTACCTCGATAAAAAACCTGAGGCTTGGAATACCAAGACAGTCTTCTCCACTGGACTCCCAGAGAAGAACAGGCCCATCTATTACTGGGGTTTTTTTTTTCTCCAGGACCATGGCTCCAACAGAGCCATAACTGATACTCCAGGAGGACTGCAGCCACCACTGCAAGTAGACTGCTGCCAACACCCTGACCAACAGGGTGTCAGGTTGTATTCTTTGTCAGTGGTTTCTTATTGCATGTATTTTGTTTCCTTTTTGTTTTATTTTCCCTTTTCCTAATAAATTGTATTTCTGACTTGGGGTGTCCCGCTGGTCTTGCTTCTCAAACCAGAACATTAGCAAACAAAACCATCTGAAAGACACTTGGAATACCAAGACAGTCTTCTCCACTGGACTTTGGTTTTTTTTTTTTTGGTTTTTTTTTTGTTTGTTTTGGTTTTTTTTGTTTGTTTGTTTGTTTTTGGTTTTTTTTTTGTGGGTTGGAAATTGAGCCCCTATTTGCCCTCAACCCCTCCTCCAGGATGTGGTTCCATCCAACCCCCCATCCAGGATGTGAATGTAGGAGAGGAGGCTGAACTAGGAAGGTAGAATTCTGCACTGACCTCCACACACCGTTGTGGTTCCCCCATGCTGTTGGCAGCTGGCAGAAGAAGTTTGCAGGGCTGCTCAGATTTACTCCAGGCATCAAGGACTTAAGTGAGGCTCCAGGACAGGAAGAGAGTGCAGCTGTATTTTATCCTTTCCTTTTGTCAGCCCAGCTCCTCTAGCCTGCCTTTGCATATTTCTCACTTACAGGTCTGATATGGCCCTATATGGGGAAGTATCAACCTATATATTACATAAAGGGGAGGCTGAGGGCTTTAGTAGGTGCCCTATGAGTACTGCCAAATGCAGAGCACATTGCCACACTTCAGGGAGTCCCTGAGAGCTTTCTCCCCTCATGGCTGAAAACTGGAGTGAAGGAAGGACTTCATATGACAATGACCTATTAGATAATCTAATTGTTTGTCCAGGTCTAGACAAGATCATCCATGCTATATTTCTCTGTACCCTATCTAGCTCAAGTGCATTCACCACAAAGCCTTGCATTCCTCTCCATGGGCTTGAGCCCTAAGACCCGCATGACAAGGGAGCTACACATCACTCTGCTAATGAAGCAATTGACTTTAAAAGAGCTCTGAAGCAGAGTCAGCAAAGCTTTGGCATGGTATGCTCCCAGATGCCAAAACGATAAGGGCATTGTGTAATTGAATACCAGTGAACTAATATGTTCCAGTTTTGCAGCCTTAGAAAAGAAAGAGAGAAAAATAGAGGCAGTGCTGTTACCTTCTCGATGAAACCCTCAAAGAGAGCTGGGATGAAACAAGAGAGCCTACTTCTCTCCTCTTTTATTTTTCCTAATTAAGTTACATGATTTGTATTGAATAAAAGGTGTGGAAATAAAACAGTTGACCAGGCTAGTTATTTTATGATAGGACATGTGTATAAAACTCACGATGAACAGTGGCAACATCAAAGCACAATTTTCCTACTCAGTTAAATTCTCTATGCCACTGTCTGTGTAAAAAGTATACCTTTTGCATCACTAAAAGAAATAAAAATTACAGTTGTGTTGCAGGGTGCATTTGGCAAGACTGGAATACTTGTAGCAGAGAAGAAATTTTGTGGGCATTCCTTGAAAACAAGGTAGCAGTAGCACACACTAGCTAAAGCAGCAGTTATCCAGTGGAGAAAATTATTAATAAACTGAGATTTTAAAAGAGTGCTCATTATGGAACTGCACAAATTCACTCTAATAAATAAACAAATATATCACTTCAGAATATTTTATGCACAAAAACTGTAATATGCCAAGCTTTATCAATTATTTCAATTATACTTTATATTTCCTCAAAGTATCTTGTAAAGATACTTTAACTTTTATGACTGCTGCCTCAATATTATCTATTACCTAACTGGACAGGGAAGATCTGGACCTCAGATTTCCCCTAGAATCTCCTGTGGGCTCATTGGTAAGATTATGTATGAACAGAAGGATAATATCTCACCCAGTACAAGAACTACTAATTTTAGAGGACCGGATTCAAAACTGTATTTGGATACCTAATTCTCAGGCATCCAATTCCCATGGGTTGGTGTTCCAGGTCTAAGGCAAAAATTTTCACTTGTAAAAGCACAGGGTGCCAAACAGCTGATAAGGTGTTTCACATGCTCTGTTGTTGCCTAGTTTCACAGCCAGTTTATAGTTCCTGTATTTTTGCATCCATGAGTTCTCTCTTGTTTCATAGTTAAACTGTAAGCTCTATACCCCAGCCTTTTGTAAGGTGCCCAGAACAACAGGGCTGTGCTGGCTGACAGAAATCTTCTACTCCCATATGAGTCATAAATAATGATAACTATGAATACAACTGTGATTTTTGTGTACAAGCATGCCTGGAGGAGCCATTCAAGTAACTCTCAAACTGATCATAAAGGGGTTTGGTTTTCCATTGCCTCAAGACATTTGTTCCTGAGCAGAGAATGTCTATTGTCATTGTGATGCTTTACCAGACCCACACAGTAGCATTTCACACTCTGTGGATGGCAATGAAAGACTCAAGACAATGGAAAACCAGGACCTTCCCTCTGGAAGTGTCTGCAGTCCTTGAGAGGACACCAACTAGCTCGAAGGGAGACTATTTCACTTGAAGAAAATAAAACAACAGAAGAGCCTTTTCCAAAACTTGGTCCAAACTCTTTCTTGGCAAAAGCTTATTTTTAGGTTTGCTTTTCCCCCTTTTTGAGACAGCAACTATTCCTCTCATTTTCTGTGCCCAGGCTTGTTTCCAGAAATGAGATCCACTCTCACTACTCTTAGCTCAAGGTTATGATACTATGATTAGCACCTGAGTATGAGAAGGCAGGTTGAAATGTCTGCTACAGACATGTTCATGTTTTTCTAACAAAGGTTAGCAGGAGACAGTCCCTTCACAGAGTAGTAGCTGTCATCCTCAGGTTCAGTACAGGCATAAGGCTGATGTTCTGTCCCCCAGACTGCTGATAGAATCTGCTAGGGGTTTAGTCTCGGCTAATGGAGATTCTTCCCATGATTTCAAGATTTCCTGTCCTGTAACTGAAAGTGCATGCCAGAAATTCTAAGAATCACATTAGGTTTTGGGATGCGGGCAGTTGCATTAGATGCACACTTATTCACTGTACTTGCCAAAATAGACCTGCCACTGTATAACTGTACATGCATTTTTTGCTTTGCCTCAAAAGCAGCTGAGGCAAGACCATCAGGCCCTGAGACTTCTCAGGATGGGAAGAAAGAGGTCAGTGTTGCAGATGGAAATGGGGCTGACTAGACTCTACATTTCAGCCAAAGCCATTGGACAATGGCACTAATCTTCCTTCCTGTAGTATGGCAGTAGAAAGGAACTGTTATTCAGAAAAAGACCTGTCTGTACACAAGAACTTAACCTAAGCAGGAACCAGGAATAAATCCCTATCATCATAACAGTGACTGCCCTCACATGCTAATTCCAGGAGCCATTCTTTGTGCTGGTTAGAGGTCAGGAGCACCGGGGATATTTATCATCCTGTTACCCTCAGCTGTCCTCTTCTCTCTCTTCCCTGGTACAGATGTAGGAGTTACTGGTGGAGGTGCAAATAAGGAGAATGCAGCAGCTGTGATTCATGTAACTGCACAGCCTTTGTTGTTGACACCTGAGCCTTGGAACCTTTTGGTGACTCAAACACCAGCCAAGGAGAAAGCCAAAGAGGGTGAAACTGTGGTCTTGAACTGTCATCTTAACAGTCCACAGCATCCCTCCCTGACCAACCTGATGGTGAAGTGGTACAAAGAAGATGAAAAGGGGCAGATGGACCTGAATGTGACCATCCTGCCAAATAACTCCAGGATCTTCATGAGTGGAGACTTGTCCCAAGGGGACGTTTCCCTGATTATTCTCAATGTGACAACCAGTAACCATGGTGTTTATTTCTGTGAGGTTACACTTCTGGACAGGAGCGTGGTGACAGGAGATGGCACAATGCTCAGGATCAGGAGGGCTCTGGGTAATACTTGGAGTTATTTCCTTTTTTTTTCTCCTTGTTTTTTCCTCTAAAGCTGGTCTGCACGCTTGCAGAAACAGAGAAGTTGCCCTGTTTGGCCTCTGGCAATAAGGGCCTGGTGTCATGGAGCATAATTGCTTTATAGCATTTCTCATTATTTTTGTAAGGCCAGCTAAAATACAGTACATTGTCTCTATGAACAATCACAGGTATTATTATAAGGAGGAGCATTTACACCACAGAAAGAAGGAATAATTTTATCCATAAAAATAAAGTCACTACAAAGAATGAAACAGTCAGACAAGTTCCCCTTGTACTCACAGCTCTGGCTGTGAGGACCCCCATGAGTGACAGGTGACAAGGTACCATCTCAAGGAACAGCTCTAGACCTCTTTTTCTTTGAGGTTATTTATCTCCAACCCACTAACTTGCATAGTCATTCCTTAACTCTGAGTGACATAAGTAATCCCACGATAATCACGAGAATCATATGTAATAGGATTGTTATATAATTTCTGATTAACTTCATTCACATTAAAGTAGCATTAAAAGTGCCATGCTATATTTTCTTAGCCTCACAGATACACACTAGGCATATTAAGTAAAGTGGTGACTTGCTATATCTGTAGCAGCTGGAAATGTCAAACTTTGCTTTTATATAGGCTAAACAGATTCCAGTCCCAAAATGCCAACACATTAGAAGGGTTATTATTATCTTATTATCTAATTAACAAAAAATACCTCCTTCTGTGTCAAGAGTAAATTATGCAAGTGCCGTTTTCCTCTTTTTCATCACCAAAGCTTCTATCTCACCAAGATTCACTAAGCCTTTGGCCTTTTGAGCCTGAGTTACTAATTTTTATAACACTACTCAGTTTAAACTGTAGCACTAAAGCAAGCAAACTGTGCCCCTCTGCAAGGGCTTGGTCGTGTGTCTAATGAGGTCTCCTGTTGGCTTGATCTCATAGTCTCAGTAGCACAGGTTACTCTTGAAATGTCTGCACTCTGGCCAACATAATTGCCTTTCTGTGTTCCTGAGATGATGAAATGTATAATTTCAGCACTGTGCCATCTCTGTCATGCAACAGTCCCAAGAGCAACAGTCAAGGACTTCAGTGGAGCTCTTTCTGCTCTCTGGTGCTGTCTCCCTTGGAAGTAGATAGGGAGACCACTGGCTTTCTCAGAGTTGTCAGAGTAATTTTTTTTTTCCTTTCAAAAATAAAGTATACAGGCCTGAGCCCCAATATTTGCAGCAGCAGCTTCTTTTGCCATCCCATAGTGTCTAGCTGTTGAGGGAGATTTCTGGGGCCGTGGGGCTGCCCTGTCTCTAAAGCACCAGACAGCATAGCAGCTTAGGAATGCTGCTCAGGAGTTCCTACACAGGAATGAAAAAAATCAGTAGCTCTGTAGTGCGAGTCAGTCTCCTGTGTAGAAGGGATTTCACGTCGGACAAGACCATCAGCATGATCAGAGTAAGCAGCTTCCTCTGCGGCCACTGCAGAAAAGATGCTGACTGCATTGCATGTACTAGTCTGGAAGACATCTTACGTCTCTCTCTGCCTTCTTTTCTCCCCCAGGCTTGTTTGGTACAGAAGAATCCATTGGAACAATCATTGGGGTTGTGGCAGCTGGTATTGGAGGCATAGTGGTTCCGATCGTGGTTTTAACCCCACAGCTGAGGAAGTGCATCCTCTGCATGAGACTGGAGTCTCGCCAAAGGTACCTGTGTTTTAACTGAAAGACAAATTAGACATCCCATTAGACATGGGATCTGGTTCAGAAAATAAGCAGTGTGAAGGAAACTAACAGAGCTGGTTCTTTGTTCCATCACTCTTTCAAATAGTTTTTTGTTTATGTTGGGTAGAGCTTCACCAATGGGCCTAATGAGTTACCTATAAAGAGAATAATAGGATCTTCTTTAATTGCCACTTTGGACTAAGAGTTTTTCAATGAGATGCTGCAGCTTCTTTTAACAAAGACCAAGGACTCATTCAGTTCTTTTGTGTTTATACTGAAAGATGGCTCTTCCTCCTCCCAACTTTGTGCTTACATCTGTATTCTTGCAATGCTTGCGTACAGAAAACCTATGATGGCTTAGATGTGTGAGGTGTGGTTTCTAAAGCCCTATTTAAAGATCTATCTTCTATTAGATCAGCTGATAACTTTGGGAAAACCAGACATTTTCACCAAATGAGCCAAAGAAATGCCCCAATAAGAGGCTGATGTACCCAAAAGCTCACCTGGCTTTTTTCTGTTCCGTCAACTGGTCTAATTTGAGGAGACTGACACTGCATTTTGAAACAAGTTTAGTTCCCATTTTGAGCCACCCAAGATGTGGTATGCGTTTCAGAGCGAGCTCAGCTGACTTTTTGCATTCATTGAGGAGACGTGTGATTTGCACCTCTTCTCCTGGCGCTCAAAAATCTTGCTCAGCCTGATGAAAAAAATCCCCTCCCTGAAGGGCTGAAGGAAGAGCTGCTCTTGCAGTTCACTGGAGCGCTGCCGCCACCTGATGGACAGCGTGGCGGGGACAGGGACACGCCGGGAGCTCTGCCACTCTCACTGGGGAGGATCTTCCAGCCCTTGCTGGGAAGTGCACTCCCTTACATAGGCTGATGCTGCCCACACAGCATCATCCGTCTGCAAACACTCTACATTAAGAGTTCATAACTTCTTCTTTCGCCAGAAAGTCTCGGAGGAGTTTATTGTGTTGTCCTGACTCTGTGTTGCTCACTCATTCTCTCGCTTTCCTTCTTGCTCAGCATAGCTTGAGGTACAGCATTACAGGAGTTGCTGGGATGTGCAAAGTCTGCAGGTGGAACAACTTCTGATGCCCCATAAGCCAAAAAACAGAGTTCTAGACAGAATAAAAGCCTTTGCCTCTACACGTTGACTTGGGCATTCTTGTTTTTGTTAGCAAGCTTCTTTTCCCTACAGCTTTGACGGCCACAGTGGCATATTTACCATCCTCCTACAGCAAGAAGCAAAGCAGCTTTTTGTGAAGAAATTCATATTATCACCTGCCAAAACTCCACTTAGTTTGGCCACGTATCTCTGAATTTAGATTCTGATGAGGGACCCTGGGTCTCTCTGTGCCATTAGTTCTTATTTTAAAGATGCAGTTCAAAGTTTGTCAGCTGAGCTTTAGCATAGGCAGAAGAAGCCCAGTCTACCCAGGTGCTCCAGGTGCCTGTGAAGTGCTAGCACCTGCTCAAGGAAATCAAAAACATTGCTTCTGGGGAGCAGGAGTGAATCCCACCTGTCTGTGCCTCCTGTCAAAGAGGCTCTTGTCCTACTGGCTCGCTCCAGCCTAAACGTTTGTGACAAAGATGCAAAGGGGGCCCACTCCTACATAGCTACTCCTGGCTGAAAGAATGGGATTTTGGTTTCTCTTGCCAGAAGGAAATGTAGTGTTTGAATATAAGCCTCTAACACCCTTCAAAAAAAAAAAAAAAAAAAAAAAGGAGAGATGAAAGATTTGCTTGACATGACTGATGTTCTCCACAGCCACTGTTTCCTGATGTGACGATGATTGATTCCCAAGCAGTCAGTGACTGGGGGACATGCCAGTGTAGGAGACCATCTTCTGTATGTATCAGAGGGCAGTGTATCAGCTCTGAAACCTGTGGAGCAGTGAGTATATTCTTTTGCAAAGTGTGGGTATGCCTGCTAGTAGAAGTCAGAAATCCTTGCTGACCTTGCAGCTGCAATAGCCCAGTGTAACTCTGCTTGCCCTTGAACACAGCACAGAAGTGTCTCCTGTGCTGTGATGTAGGAGCATGAGGGATAAGACAACTGGGCTCCAAGCAACCTGGTCTGGTTAAAGGTGTCCCTGCTCATTGCACAGGGACTGGAACTAAATGATCTTTAAAGGCTCCTTCCCACCCAAACTACCATATGATTCTATGATTAAAAAAAAAAGAAGAAAGCACTATTTGGT
The DNA here is from genome assembly GCA_013400575.1 of Peucedramus taeniatus. NCBI lineage: Eukaryota > Metazoa > Chordata > Aves > Passeriformes > Fringillidae > Peucedramus > Peucedramus taeniatus. The sequence continues at coordinate 28,825 of WBNO01005497.1, read as the reverse complement.
GACAGGAGATGTGTTCCCACTGCCCCACAGACCAAACCCTCTGTTTCTGCAAAGGCAGATCTTGATCATGACCAGAGCAGGATCTTCCCTTTGCTTCAGCATATATGTTACCTGTCACAGAATCACAGGCTGAGTAGGTTGGAAGGGGGTAGTGGATCATCTGGTCCAACCTCACTGCTCAAGCAGGGTCATCCCAGAGCTCATGGCACAGGATTGTGTCCAGACTGGTCTGGACAGACAGGTCTGAAATATCTCCAGTGAGGGAGACTCCACAACCTCTCTGAGCAGCCTGTTCCAGTGCTCAGTCACCTGCACAGTAAAGAAATTGTTTCTCCTGTTCAGGTAAAACTTCTTGTGCATCAGTTTCTACTCAATGCCTTCTTGTTCCATTGCTTGGCACCACCAAGCAGAGCCTGACACCCTCCCTTCAGTTATTCATAGACACTGATGAGGTCCCCTCTCAGTCATCTCTTCTCAAGGATGAACAGACCCAGCTCCCTCAGCCTTTCCTCATAAGAGAGATACTCCAGACCCTTAATCACTTTTGTCACCTGTTGTTTCTCCAGTGGGTGTCAGGGTAGTTAAAGTCCTCCACCAGGACCAGGGCCTGTGACTGTGAGGCTGCTTCAAGCTGCCTGTAGAAGACCTCATGCACTTTCTCCTGCTCAGGTGGCCTGTAGCAAACAGCCACAACAGCTTTACCCCTATTAGTCTGCCCTTTTTTCCTAACCCATGAGATCTTGACTTGCTTGTTGTCCACCCAAAGGCAGAGCTTGATACATTCCAAGCGTGTGTCACAGAGAGGGAAATTCCACCACCACACCTTTCTGGTCTGTCTCTCCTCCCCATAAACCCTGACCTGATAGAAATTCTCTCACACCATTGTTAGATCTGGAAAATGAGGAAAAATTTTATTCCACCACCTTCAGGTTCAAATTGTTAGAAGAAAGGTCCTAAAAAGACTATTCTGGCCCCCCATATCTGACATGGCAGGTGGGATGAGTCTGTCCACATAAAAAGTCTGGCCAGAGGATGAAGTGAGGATTGTATGGGGCTGCTCCCCAGCACTTGGCTGCTTCTTGGTCACACAGGCACACCATTTTTTCACATCGGTCTGTCAGGTTATCTGCAAAAGAAAATGTGAGATGAGGATAAGATATTCTGTATCAAAGGTAAGAAACAGTTTTAGGAGGAAAAATTCCCTAAAAAAGCAATTCTTAGGGATCAAAGGCTGTGGCAGCAGGACAAGCATGTTGTGTTGTGAGTGCATCTGACCCTCCCCTGTCCTCTCTCTGTCAATGGGTCTGACCTTAACTGTGACAAAGAGCATCAGAAAGTAGCAGCTAAATGTAAATTGGCAATGCTTATAAAAATCTGCTCAGCACAGAGCATTCCCTGCTTCTAGAACTCTGTGAACTATGAGGGTTGAATTCAGCAGTCAAAGCTAAAAAGAAAAATTATTTTATCTTAGCCTGAAGTAAAAATATTCCACCATTCCTCAGTTGGTGAATTTTCCTTCTAACTCCTCCCTCTGCAAAACAGACTGATCTCAAAAGAAAAAAACATTACTTTGAAAGAAGGAGCCTCTCAGAGGGATGTTCAGAAACTTGAGGGCGTCAGAGCACCCACCAGGCATCCTTCACTCTTGCTGTATCAGTTGCTGCTGTCTCTCTCTGATCACAGCAGAGGAGCCAAAGAGCTTTGCAGCAGGGCCAGGTACCTGATTTTTATAAGCCAGCAGCTAACAAAGTGATCAAAGTCATACATGGAACTATACAGAATGCAAATATATGATTACATGACCATAAATAACATCAAAGCCACTAGCTTAGAAGGCTACATTGCAAATGACTGAGTTTGGGTTAATGAACCTCATCCCACCTATAGGTGCTTTAAATGCAGTTGTTGGGTTAATATTATTTAAACCACAGTGTCTTGCTTATTTGAGGCTGCTACCATGGGTTATCTAACAGCCACAAAACTCTGCATTAGGCAAAGTTTAATGTGCCAGTGTGCATGAGCTTCACTCCAAAACCAACTGCAACGAGTGTAGGAATTTTTTCAGATTTCACTGGACTTTGATGGATCAACCCTGTATCTGAAAAAGAAGAAAAGCCCATGTTTCCTAAGCTGTTCTGAATAATCATGTATTTACTGCTAAAAGTGTTTTAAGGGTCAATGAGGACTTAAGGCCACTTTTTTCTTAGCTACCAGTCTTGCCTGATACTCTCCTTGCCCCTCTTCTCCTTGAGCTCTTCCTGTGCTGTGCCAGCAACTGTTCATCAAATGTGAGTACAAAAGTCTGGCTTTGTAACATTTCTGTTCAAGAGGAATGATTTTTTTGACCAGACCCCACAACCAACAGCCTTTTCTATATTCCAGATATCTATTGAATGGAATTTGCCTACAGGTGATGGCATATCTAGACTGAAGAATATGGTTTTGCCAGTGTTTTTTCATTCCATGAACAAAACTACCTAATGGTGGCAAAAAGAGGAGAAATACCAAGTAAAATGAGTTTCTGTTTATTTTACATGAAAATGTCTGTGTTTATGATACAGTGTCAGGCAGCAGGCATCTAACTCCTGTTGCATTGAAATGACAGTGCAAACAGTTCTGCTTCTAACACTTCTGGACATCATTTCTCTGAGCTCAGCAAGCATGCTTGGAAATTTAATTCTTCATGTCTTTTGTTTGAATGGGATCAGACATTATACCTTCACATCCCAGTAAGACCTGCTGTGTTGTAGCCTGGACTAGGAAATTTGCCTTCAAAGCCTATTTCTATTGTTCCTCCTCACCAGGGATATCAAGGGGAGTGAAGCCTTCTGAGGGCTTGTGGAGAATAGCTAATGGATGCATCAGGTCTTGCCTGGACATCAGTTAAGGAATTAATGAAATTTGTTTAACTTATGCATGTTGGCCAAGTCAGAGCAATTGCAGCTTGTTGTACTCCTATGTCCACTCCCATGGACTCAATGATACATCTCATATCTGCAACTTGGACTGTTCCTTCAGAGCAAAGAGAAACAGGACTTTTTCCTGTGGAATGACTAGCAGAAAATATCAGTCAGCTATGGAAATATGGGTAGGCAGGAGGGAGAGCAGTTGTACATTAAAGTGACACATTCCTTTGCCAGCACTTTGTATTTACTAGATTGCCCTGGAACTTGGGAAAGAGCAACTGCAGATGTGCTGCGTTCCATCCCCTATCTGCTGGCAGATCTTTAGCTGCTGGTGAGCCTGAGGATTGCACCAGTAAAATATGGTTTTCTGATAAGGTAGAAACAGTCTTTTAATGCTGTAGCAAGTAACTTTGATGATTATGGGGATAAGTTTTACTCTCACAATTTCTTTTCAAACTTTCAAAGTCTTCTACAATGGATTTTACTACCAGGAGCTTTCTGGAGACTTAGAAATACAAGTGAGAAATTCTAAGACTCAAGTCATCTGGTGTATGTCAAAACAAACTGTGCGAGACACTGACGGGCTGTGACTGTAATTCAAACCTTCCTGACTGGGTACCAGCTGTAGAGCTGAGCACAGCCCACACTTGCTGTCTGCCTGAAGCAGTGGAGAGAATTTGATCCTGCATGGTTCCAAATCCCTGCTGGAACCCCAAGACTTCAGGCTGGAGCCCCACACTGGGCAGAGGTGCAGGCTGGCATCCTATTTAACCTGTCTTGCAGCCATGCTAAATAGCCTGGCTCTTCTCTAGTAGTGCTTAAGGGTAGTAAAAAAGTGGACAGTCCTGCTGGAAGAAGGGTCAGAATTGCAATGGAAAGAGCACCCCTGAAGAGCCACAGCTGTGGGAAGAGGTACGCTTAATGCCAGTGAGCAGAAAGTCTCCAGAGAGTCATCTGCATCCCTGCCAAACTAAGATGGCTTGTGGGCTCCATGGCCCCACTCCTGCTCTTCAGCCCGGGGGGATCTCAGGTTACCTGGAATGGGTTGTGCTGGGGCTCCAGCTTTCCTCCCAGCTCCTGGCAAGGAACAGGCAGGGAGCTTGGAAGAGAATGGACATTGCCTAAAGCAGCTTTAAAACCAGTTTGGCAAACACAAACCTGCCTCTGGGGCCCCCAAAGCTCTTTGGTCAGCCTGGTGCCTTCAGAGGAGGGAGGGAAGGAGGGAGGGAAGCCCATGTGACAGGAGCCAGCCTTTCCTTACCGCACCGCACGGTGTTCTGCTCACACGCCCACTGGTAGCGCTGCACCTTGGGGTTGCAGCCTTCCTTCTCTGCCACGTCATAGCAGCAGTCGTGCCGGTGGCAGCACCTGGGAGACATAAAAAGAGAGAGTTTGGGTGTTCTCCTGCATCCTGCCTGTTGGCACGGACTCCAGGGGTGCTTTGCTCACACACAGCTCATGACAGCAATGTTCACCCCAGCCTGTCAGTAAATCAGCTGCTTGTTATGAGTAATAAATTGATACAGCCAAATTAATAATCAAAAATTAGAGATTTTATTTCACGACCAAGATACAGTCTTTGATAGCCACAATTAAAGAGACAGCATCGAGCCCGGGATCGGCGCTGGGTGAACTCTGGTCGGACCTCTATGGCATCGGAACCCCTCTATTCACAAATGCCTCCTCCATCGGGTCGGTTTTTATACGGTTTATTTCTGCCTGTGGCAGAGGTTCTCCTATTCCTTTGTTGCTTCACGTATTCATGAGGTCTCCTTTTCTCTGTGCTGGACTGGACAAAGACGTTTCTGGGAAGTGATGAGATCAGATGCCGAGTTAGGGAACCTGGTATTCAGATGCAAAGGTCTAACGACCCTGGGTATCTCCATCGTGGATACTTATCAACCGTCATCGCCTGTCATCGCCCATCATCACCTGGGTGATCCCCAGTCAGTCCCATCGAGGGAATCATCTCCGTTGGAGCCACGTCTTTTAGTTTGTTAATTAGGTTTCCCCTCCGCTGCCATCCGCGGTTTTGTAATTCTGTGAAGCAATCTTTCCCTGGCAGCTGCTTGTGGGTTTAAAACTTTCAGAGATTTTTTCATACATGCACAACTTATCACATCTATATTTCATATGAGCGTGAATTATTCCATAACGTATATCACATGTTGATGAAGCAAGTATCCCTGGCAAGACTCACTTGTCTCAGAAGCTCATTCATGCCATATTTGCTCCCATGACCACTGTTCTTCTTCCTCTGAGCTTTTGCCCTTGTGAAAGCATGTGTGGTCAAGACATGGTAATATGGCTGAAAAGGAACAGAAGTGTTCCTATAAGTTGTGCTATTGTGGCTCACTGACTTAGGCTTAGAACCATCCCAAAACTCGGAATCGGGATGTTTCTTGCCCTCCTCAATATCACCAAGAAGCTTCATCTCTTCAGTTCACCTGGACCTGTCATGTGCTCCTTGGCCCATAAAGGTTCTCAGGGCAGGCTACAAAATAATCAGTCTCAATGCTGAAACTCATATGAGTTAACTTTAGAACCTTAAAAACCATTGTAATAGATGGTATGGATTAATTCATGCTGCTATGAAATATAGGAGTGATTGTGAAATAACTCATGTTCATAAATGAGTTGTGCATGTATGAAAAATTTCTAAAAGATTTAAACCCACAAGCAGAGGTGGGGGAGGATTGCTTCACAGGATTGGGAAACCACGGGCAGCAGCAGAGGAGAGCTTAATTTACAAACTAAAAGACCCAGCGGAGATGAATCCCTTCCTGGGACTGACTGGGGAACACCCGGGTGATGATCGGCTGACAAGTGTCCCCGATGGAGATAACCAGGGTCGTTAGACCTTCGCATCTGAATGCCAGGTTCCCTAACTCGGCATCTGATCTCATCACTTCCCAGAAACGTCTTTGTCCAGTCCAGCACAGAGAAAAGGAGACCTCATGAATACGTGAAGCAACAAAGGAATAGGAGAACCTCTGCCACAGGCGGAAAAAAACTGTATAAAAACCAACCCAAGGGAGGCAGCGTTTGTGAACAGAGGGGGTTTGACACGATAGAGGTCAGACCAGAGTTCACCCAGCGCCGATCCCGGGCTCGGCATTGTCTCTATTAATTGTGACTATCCAAATTGTATCTTGATCACGAAATAAAATTTTAATTTTTTTATTATTACTAAATTGGCTGAATCACTAATTTACCTGTAACACCATCTACATCCAAGGCATTCACCCATCTTCCCTCTATGCACATCTGCACCACAGTTCACATTTTCATGCTGCAGAGATCTAACACAAGGTGAAAAGCATCAGATTTGAAAGTGCAGTTGTGTTTCACTGTCCATAGAGGGAATGAGGATGAGTAGCTCAGCTGATGACATCTGTCCTATGGACTAGTCAGTGAGATCATTCTGTCAATTACTTCTGAATTTACAGAAAACTTGTCCTCACTTGAATTTTATTCTGGTAGTTTAGGGACTCAAGTTCCACAAAGAAAAAATTCAGCACTTAGAGATGTTCTCTGCTGAATAACAAAGGTTGTTTCAGCAAGGATGCAAGGTCAGAGGCTGGAGCCAGAGAGCAGTGATCTCCTGTATTTCCAGAAGACATCTCTGCAAGATCACAGTGACTCTACAGAGAAACCACTCTACTAACTGGGAAAAATTGAGGCAGACTGATTTTACATAAAAAACCCTGAAGCTGCAGCAAAGCCTAATCCATCCTCAGGGGAATGACAGGTAGCAGAGCAAGCCCATCACTAGAGTCTCATACTTAGGACACTGAGCACTGGAGGCTGGGGTGGAGGGGAGTGCCAGCTGTAGAAACCAAAGGTTTGTGAGGTCTGGGGAGTAAGTCAGTAGCCAAATGGGTAAAGTTGGTGTCAGTGATGGGGGAGTGTGGGGAAGAAGAACAATCTGAAGATAGATGGGCAAAGGGAAGTGTTAGGAGCCTCTGTGCCAAAGGAAAGAAATTGCTCTATATGGAGAGCCAGAGGGAACAAACAGAAAGAAAGATAGGAGAAATGAGGACAGATACTGTCTGGGACAAAAGATGTTCTGTGAATCAGGCAAGGACAAGCAAATGAGCACTGAATTTGCACAATCAAATGGTGCTCTAGCTAGCTGTGAGAACTCGCTGCTCCTTATCTGGCTTGGCAAAACCAGGGGAAGTTGCATAAACTCTGCAGAACCACAGGATTTGGGGCACAATTCTGCTTCCCCTTAGAGCAGCTCCTCCTGATGCTCCCCACAGCTGCAGCAGGGTGACAGGTAGCTTACTCCAACACAGAGCAAGAAGACTTTTGGCTCCTATTTTACAAACATCTGAAAGAACTGCCAAGGAACAAGACTAAGGAATGCTATTATTGTCCTTTGCCACCTTCAGATGGTCCCCTCCTGTCTGGAAATGCCCTTTGCTGCACCTGGGTCAGAGTGGTGCTAAGCTTTTAATGACCTGCTAACATTCGATTACACCAACACAAACAGAGGCAGCCAACACCATGGCAGAGCACTGGCAAACAAACACATCTGTGTCACCTGGCTAGTCAACAAACTGCTCATCACAGCTGGGCTACCAGACAGCCCTCATGGCTACAGACAGCTCCGGCTGGCCCGACACCTGCTGTTGAGCATATGCCAATAAGGTAAGAATTTGTCACGTTGTGTTTGTCACATCAACAGCACTCTCTTTGCTGCGTGTCTTTTCCTTTTGCTTTAACCTTGTGACAGAAGGGAAATCTTACTCTTCCCTTCGAGTTTGCCAGGATTTAATAGTTGGATGCAATGATCTTAGAGATCTTTTCCAGCCTTAATGATCCTGTGATTTAGATGAGTCATAGATGCGCCCTGCCTTTCATGGTGTTTTCAGGGAAGTGCTGAGCACCCTCAGGTCCTACTTTATAACACAGGTGCTGCAGCAATCCAGAAAGGAGAAGGAGAAACAAATCGATTGACTCCGTGTGGAAGAAATGTCATTATGCCTTGAAGCGATGGAACTGTGAGAGTGGAACAAAAGGGAAAAGGTAATTACTGACAACACCACATCAAAGTCAGTATGTGGAATAAACCTTATAAAAGGATTACCCACTCAATGGCTTTTTTTTCTTTTTCACATAAAAGAGAAGTGCTTGGAAGCACTCTAGCCCTGTCTAGACAGATTGACTGAATTACACACAAGAAAATTACTCCTTTTGTGAGGGTCTCTGTAACAAACCTAGAAGGTCAAGGGGGTGAATAATTTCAAAAAGTATTTTTCACTCACAGCCAGTAGTTTTGCCACTCTTTTTTAGAATGGCAAATATGGAAAATAATGTGGTCACTTTGACAGGTGTGGGGTACTCAATCATACTAATCATTGCAGTAGTTCTTAGTAACAGATAGTATTATTTCTCTAGCAAACAGAAAACTGAAATTTTTAAGGCTAAATTTAGTGTGATATTGCTGATTCTTCCTAACTAAGAACCTAAATGAAACTTTTAAGTTTTTCTACAGCAGCCAAGCATTGCAGCTAAGGAATAATAATTAATGTATTTAGAGGATCAAGCTTCTCTTTTACAAACTATCTGATATTTTGAGGCATTTCCACTTGCAAAGTCTCATTTTCTGCCTCTAGGATAAAATCTTAAAATACTCTGTGAAATTTAAACAACAGCAGAAACACTGGCTGGTGAACACGTGCCATATTTTACTCTCTCTTTTTCAGGAGTGCTGACTACTTTTATCTCCCAGGGTCACATAAATTTGGATGTCACTCAGCCTCTATGGAAAGCAGCTTTTAAGTCACTCTGCTCAGCCCTTCAATAAAAGCAGTACTCCAAATTAGTGAAGTCACATTTTACTTTCAAGGCTTTATTATGAAATTAGTTGAAGGATAACAAAAATAATTAAACACCTTACATACATTGCTGTAGATAAGCACTGTGATAAGCAGGCCAAGAGATATTACTGCACTTACTCATCATTTGTGAGGCCCCTATTGACTGTTTCATAGATGAAATATTTCACAGACAAATAAAGAGACATGATGAGAGGGCTTTGGGAGTCAAACACCTCACTGCATTAATGAAGACAGCTCCATTAGTCTTAAGGGACAGACAACTTCTCGTTCATGCCCAAGATCTTTAACCTTGACATCTTTTCTTCCCCCCCCCCCCCCCCCCATCCCTTTTTTCTGTCATTCTAATTCAGCAAAATCTGGTTTTGTAGCAACCTGCAATGTCTCCAGCAGCAAATTATTCTGGAAAGCTCAGTTTTCTTCCCAGTGAGCTGCAGACTACCTTCATCCCTGCTAAAAGCAGAGCTTGCTTACTAGTAACACCTGGTCTGTTGACTGTAGATAGACTTGTGTGCTTTGACTTTGATATTTCAAACCTGACAAGATTGCAAATACCAGGCTCAGAGCACACAAGAGTCCACTATCCTCAGCTTTACTCTCACTGGCTCTCTTTATGCTCATTGCACAGTGCAGGAAAGAAGCCTTTGATTGCATGCAGTACCTCTGACACTTGTTGGGAATAACAAGCCAAACATCTTCCCCACTAACAAAGAAAAGGGGAAATAACACCATGCTCTCCCTTTTTGTTCTGCCTTGATTCAGTGAGAACTCATAGCCAATGGAGGCAACAGGTTTGATTACTGCTTGCAACTATACAGATTTATTCAAGAGGATAAACAGTGATATTTCCATCACTTCCATTTTAAGGACCTGGGTGAAATAACCCTCCAAATACCTTGGATTATGCTCCTTTTGTCAGGAAGGGTGTGATCTCTATCACACTATCTCAATCTGTTTTTTGAAAAAAAATTCAGCTATTTCAGAAAATTACATCCTGGTTTCTCCTTTGCCCTCTACCCCACATAGTACAAGGTGCTAAGAGCTTTGGTGTCATCCAGAAGGAGGTTAAGCCCTCATTCAAATCCCAAGTGATACATGGGTCATCACTCACAAATCCCCAGTATGTTCATATATGCTAAGTTCCCTGCCCACAAGGCAGCAAATGAGTCAGTGGAGTCACAGTAGCACAAACAGAGAAAAGGAAGGAGAGCTGCACTGCTTCTGGACACACAGCTGAGGTTTCCTCTTACCAGTCTGTTTTATCTTTAGGCCAACCTCGTCCTCCCAGTCCACAGTAGCACCCATAGCCAATATATGCCAAGGGAGACCGTCCCGTGCCACAGGTTATGGCTCCAGCCAGCTCAATGATTCCTCGAGTGTGCAGTGAATGGGACTTTCCCAGAGCACCTTTCCAAACTGCAAAGACAGGACACAGTTACACACAAGGATTAAACATGCCTGCTACTGATTTTCCTGCAGTCCTTAAAGGGAGATGGTTTTGATTTTGACTGGTTGGTTGGGTGCAGCCCTGACAATCTAGTCATGACATTCAGCTGGGCAAAGGCACTCTGCAGGGAGCTTTGCCTGAGGTCCAGGATAATCAAAAGGTGGATGCAGAAATACCCAAGCAGGCTGTTTCTTCCACAGGAGCTGAGTTCAAGGAGGACTTACTAGTTCTGGTGTAGTAGTGTGTGATTGCAGCTGTGTTGCACCCGGGAGCAGTGTGCCTGGTCTTGCACATCACAGAGCCCAAGCTGTTAAGCTTTGCAGGGTCTGTACCAGCACCATGCAGGGCCACCTGGGCTTCACTACACCCCAGAGCTCCCAAACCTGGGACATGAAGCAGCAGAGTACAGCCAGGCAACCAGACCTAACCAGGACTCTGTGGAAAGAAATGCAGTTTCTATGTTGCTCAAAACTTCTTATGTTATCCAAGTTTCCCTACTATTCAGGACCTTTTAACCCATTTTCCAGGTGGAAAAACATACTGATAGCCCTATTAATCTGCATAGAGGGACAGCTACACGCCCCTGAGCCTGTTGAGTACCTACTTTGTCAAGGACAAAGTGCCTCCATTGGCCGAGATGTGTGTATAGCTGCTTTCTCCTGAGGCTCTGGAAGTGCTGGCAACACTTGTATCCACTCCTGTTATTATGTTCCACCTAAGTCCTAACAGGTGGGCCGCATTAATTTGGGGAAAGAAGAAGAAAGGAGCTGTGTGTCAGCTGGAGTGTGTGGATGACCACCCAAACCAGTCTGGAGATTTCTGAGTTACAAGCCTTTCAGTCTCATGATTCCACATGGTAATTTGGAACTTTTTTAGAAGCCACGGGCTCAGTCTTGCAGTAACTGTTCTGGAAACCAAGAGTACCCTGCCCCTAATACTCAAACCACTGTGATGCTCAGTTGCAAACGTTGGTGCTTATCGTGCTGTAGTGACAAATTGGAGCATTTCATGCCTGGATTTATTGTGAAAGACCAAATGCGCTTTGCACTGCTTTATCAGTAGAATCAAAATCCTCAGCCCGAAAGCCTGACCCATCTGCTCATTCCATCCATGCACAGCCACTCCAAAATCAAGGACTTTCCAGCATGCTTGGACAGAGAGGAAGGTGACTCCTGGGAGCTGGGAAATGGCCACTGAACTTGCTTTGCCACCTGCCCCTGGCTATTGCAGCACGCTTGACCTCTTCAAAGTGTTGTGCAAACGCGGACTAATTAATCCCCTAAACCACCCAAGGACTCAATACTATTATTAAAACCGTTGCTTTCCTTTTAAAACCCAGCCTCTAATCCCCCTGCTTGGGCCTCTTCCCGCATCTCCTGGGCTAGCATGCCCTCCGAGCCCAATCCAAATGCCAGTGAAGACAAGGAGGGTCTCTCCCCATGAAGGACAAGGCAGGGCTTTGCTCCCTCTCCCAGCCTGATCCCCCAGCAGAAGCGGGTGCCACCATTCTCACCCCAGGGATCCACACCTCAGGCTGTCCCTGCACAGCCTCAGTCTGCTTCCCGGGGCATTCCTCGGGGATTAAATGCACATTCCTGAAAAAGTAAGCGGCCGCTCACCTAAACACTACTTGAGTGTTCAGGTTTCGTGCTAAAAACACATTGGATGGGTTTTATTGAGAACTAAGGAGACCACTTATTTTCCTTGTCTAAACAGCAAGGCTCCAGAGTTAGAAGGGGGCTTAGCTCTCAGGGGAAATCACAAGTAGTGAGCTGCTTTGGATTTGGGGGTATAAATCATGCTTTTTCAAACTGTTTGCAGACCCTGAAAATGTTCCAGTGGAGACAAAAACTTCTTTGTAGGAATCCCAGCCTTCTGACAAATGGCTTGAGGTTTTTTTTTAGCTGTCTTTCACTGGCCTCTTAAGCCAGGACTGCTGGGCTTGGTCTGTTGGCCACTGGCTGAAAATGGTTGAGGCTGGTGTAAGGTAACTGTGCCTCACCGAGAAGAAGAAAGGCCATTCTTTTGGGGAAACCTCTGGGGATCAAGGAACTGTAATTACAGTGCAGAGTTGCTATGAAAGTGGAGAGAACGCCCCAAAGGAAATTGAGTCCAAAAGACTCAATTAGTGTGCTTAGGGCTGTGTGTTCTGCAAGAGGCGTCCAGGCAGCCTCTGATGTTCCTGTTCTTTGAAAGCTGTCTGGGTTCTGAGCCAGCAGTGCACTGCTGCAGCTGAGAGGTCAGCCCTAGCAAGTACATTTTTAATATTCAGGTGCACAGCTAATAACTTGACCAAGAACTGAAATTGCTTTCTCTATGCTAGGCAGCCCAGCCAACACAGCCAGGAAAGTCACAGCAGCCTGCTCCTAGCCAAATGTCCCATTAGCAGCATGTCCAATCATTAGTTAAACTACTAATGGAGCACCTTAGAGAAGAACGTACCTGCAGAGAGGTGAGCAGAGGTGAATCTGACAACTTAGCTCTATTTCCTGCTAAAAATGACAGCCTTTGCTGTAAATGAAGGCAGAGGGTTGTTTTTCTCTTTTTAAACTCTACTGCAGGTATAACCTCAGACATGCCAGTTTAGTGTTTTGTTGCCTTTGTCTTTAGGGGCTTTATGTTAGCAGTCGTTTATGGCTTTTATAAACAGAATTTTTAAAAATTATTTTAGATTCAGATGCATTGAAAACTGCTCACTCCATGGCCATTGGTATAAAAAGAAGGTATTTCTATGAAACACAGACACTAACCACTCTGTAGCAGAAAACTATTTAAAAAGAAAAAGACCTGTGTTTATACAGTTTATGCAAACCATAGCTGGGGCTGAGAAGCGAGGCAGGCAGGCAGCTCACTTACACAGTCCCTCCCTGTAAAGTTAAGGACTGTCTGGTGACACTTTTTCCCTCACTTGGCCACATCACACGGAGGTCCCGGCACGAAGCTCGCGAAGCTGATGGCACAGGGAGAGGCTGTCCCCGAGCAGGGGGAGGCCTGGCAGGGCAGAGGGACCGAGGGGTGGCACTCACCTGCCTGAAGCAGCACCAGGAGCAGCAGCAGACGGGGGCCCATGGGCAGATCGCTCCCACGCTCGGGTACTTCGGGGATCAGCTGCGGGCGCTCCGGCCGCGCCTCGCCGAGCGAGCCGAGCTGTGGCTGTGCCGAACAACCCTGCCGGGCTGCTGCCCCAGGCTTTATATACACATGGCTCTGCGCCCGTCCCAAGTGGAAGAGCCTCTCCCGCGATACCCCCGAGCCCCAGCGCGGTCCGCTCCGACCCCGCACAAGGCTCCTCGCTGCGGGAGGACACGGCGAGGGCTGGCTCTGTTTGCCCAGCATCGCCTTTGGGAGGGAGGGGCTGCTGCAAGGGCATTAGGCTGCTAGGCTCTGGGACAGCCCAAGACCCAGGCACTAAGCCGGGCTCCTTCTTTAAGCTGTTTGCTTACAGACCCTGGTTAACCTCTGAGAAGCTGCGGCAAAGTGAAGCCTTCAGCCGGGCTTTCTGTGGCTTGGGGTCGCTGCTGTGGCATTCCCTTGGCAAGGATTTTCTCCTTTTATAGATCACTTCCCAGGGTATTTAAAAAAAATTATTTTATTTTAAGACTGATTAATTTCATGTTTAAAAAAGAAAAGACAAAACTATAAAAATCCAACAGAAAGAATACTGTTAAGTGTAAACACCTAATTATAAACTGACCAAAGGAGCTAATTTGGCCCCAGTCTGAGGGATAAATATCCTCTTGGCCTGGTGCTGCACCTGACCAACACCAACAGATTTCTTGAAGACTCATCAGTATGTGGGTACCAGCCACGGTAGGAGACCAGCAGCTGGGTCCAGCCCACTGGGGCTCTGGTCACAGCAGGCAGCCAAATCCAGAGGTGGCCTCCCTGTCACCCAGCCTCTGCCTGTATGGGGTCACAGGCAATATGGGCAGGAGGAATGGGCTCAGTTATTTTGTCTTTGGGCTTGAAACACCTTTAAAACTCCTGCCTTTGGTACAGCAGCCACTCAGTTTGTTGGAGTCTGAGCATCTGCTCCTTCCCTGGTGTGGGCAGAGTGGGCTGCTCTGCTGGAGTGGATGAGGAGGAGAGGGCTGCTTGCCCTTTCCTGGGCACAGCCCAGGACTATCATAGCAGCACCCCTCACCTGAGTTCTCATGCTAAAACTGTGCTTCCCTTCTGAATGGCATGAGTTTAAATATTTGCTTGCTACACATTGGTAGTCGAATCAAAGGTCATCAGCAAGTAATTTATGGGGCTCCCTTCAGCTGAGACCTGCCCCAATGCAGCTGCTCTCACTCTTTGCCAAGCAAGTTTTCAAGATGCAGTACATCCTGGGTGCCTGTGATACAGGGCAAATGAGACAGCATGACTGAGTAAATCTCATTACAATTACCAGCCTGAAATTTCCTGCCCACCACCACCCCAGTGGCCATGTGCTGGCAGTAGGAGAAAGGGGAGGACAACTTGAGCACAACATTCACCCAGCTGCTCCCTGCCCTGCACTACCTCAGAGGGGCTGCAAAGCTTCTGCCCTTGGAAACTCCCTTCAGTAATTATTCATTTAATCAAGTTATAATGCCAAATCACACAGAATCATAGAATCACAGAATCATAGAATGGTTTGGTTGGGAGGGACCTTAGAAATTGTTTGAAACCCCTGCGATGGGCAGGGACACCTTCTACTCAGGTTGCTTCAAGTGCCATCCAGTCTCACCTCGAATGCTTCCACGAATGGGGCATCCACAATATCTCTGGGCAAACCTATCCTCACAGGTGCCTCAGCGCCCTCACAGTAAAGGATTTCTTCCTAATATCTAATCCAAACCTACTTTTTTTTTCATTTAAAAGCCATTTAACCTTGTCCCGTCTCTACAAGCCCTTGTAAAAAGTCCCTTTCCAGTCCTCTTGTGGTCCCCTTTAGGTACTGGAAGGCTGCTGTAAGATCTCCTGGGAGCCTTTTTTCCCATGATGAATAGCCCCAGCACTCTGTCTTCCCAGGAGGGAGGGGTGCTCCTGCCCTCAGATCATCTTCATGGCCTTCCCCTGGCCTTGCTCCAGCAGGTTCACTTCATTCTTATGATGGATGCAATACCTCATGTGGGGTCTCAGAGGGGGAGAATCACCTGCCTCAGCCTGCTGGCCGCTCTGCTCTGGATGCAGCCCAGGATGGGGTTGGCATTCGGGCTGTGAGTGCTCATTGCCGGGTCATTCTGAGGTCTCATCCACCAATGACTCCAGGTCCTTCCCAGGGCTCCTCCTGAGCCATTCCCCACCCAGCCGGAGTTTGTGCTCAGGGCTGCTCTGTGTGTGAGCTGTTGCTGGCAAATGTTTGACCTTAAGAATGTGAATTTGCAGAAAGTGGATGCTGGAGGGCAGATGTGCTGTGATTACAGGCTCTGTGGACACAGGGCCTGTGAGAAGTGCAACAAAGAAGGCAGGCTTTGAAACACCGTGGGGGGTGGGGCTGAATTACACCCTGTTAGAGCAAACCCCACCCCTGACAGGTACCTGGCTGGCTCAGTTCTTAACTGGGGACCAAGAGGGAGTGAGAGGAGCCTCTGCAGATGCACTACAGGATTCCTGGGGTCCCCAAGTCTGGAGGAACTGTCACCAAAAGTATCTACTCTGATTTGGATTATCAGAATAATTTGGATTTAAAAACAGACACTTAATTTTGTTTTTCCAAAGCCTTGCTGATTTATAAACCTGATCAAAAAAGACATTATAAAGTTTCAGATCACAAATTAATTCTATTATTCCTATTCTCACGGCACTCAAATTAACGGATTAGTTTCTTGTCCCCCATTCAGCAACAAATACAAAATAAAGAAATAGAGACTCCTGTCATAGCCAAGTGTATCTTCAATTTTGGAAGAAGACTTCTTCAGGGTATTAGGAAGGGATGCCCAAATTCAACCTTAAAATGCAAGCCAGAGTTAATGTATCATATTCTCATGGTTGTTTGACACCACTGACTGGTCAAGTTTGTTAATCTGTACAGGTACTGATTACTGTTGCCTAAGTTAATCAGCATATTTATTAAATAGCATTAAATGCTAATCATTTTCTTACTATGTTACAACAAATACACTGGGACCACGAGGGCATTTCTAGGGAAATGAAATTAATTCTCCAATCCCACCCACTCACATGAATTTCGCATGTCCCCTGTTTGAGCTCCAGTCTCACTAGTAGCAAGAGGCAGCACATGAGGGTGTTGGATGTCATCTCATCAAACTCAGACTCACACTACTGTCTGTCCCAAACTGCAGGCAAAATAAACTTTTCTTGAGCCTCAGGTCCCTTGTATGGGGCAATCAATCCGCACTGCTGGGGGGCTGTTTCTTCAGATAAACTGGCTCTGCTGAAAACAGTTCCCTTGGCGTGTACCACCAAACCAGCTGACCCTCAGGGGTGGTGGAATGTCGCCCTGATTTTCTCAAATTTTACTAAGCATTCTGATGTTTGCATTTTTGCACAGAACTTTCCCACAAACTTTATGTAAATAACTTATTGTTTTTCATTCCTTTATGGGGGACGAGCAACCTGATGGACAGTTGGGTTGCCCAGTGACATTAAGGAGGTGGCACTATAACCCTCCAATGACACTGGCATTTCTGAAAGATATATATATGGAGTTAGATGTTTTAATAAAGAGTTTTTTAGTTTGCCTTGAACAGAACTGCCCGTGTCGTTTTTGTGTCGCCCCACGGTGACAGTGGAACTGCATATTCTTGGGCTTGTTGTTGAAAACCAGTATTCAGGAAAAGTCTTCAGTTGAAAGGGAGAAGAAATTTGTAAGGAATCCACAGTTTTATACAAGGCTCACCCAATGAAGTTCAAGATGTCAGATCTTCTTGTAGAAGGTGGGCTGTCCTTCATCCCCTAGAGGCTGTGCTTCCTCAGATGAAGTACCCAGACATCACTGTGGATGTTGCCACCAATCTCAAGAGGAGATCTCTGCTCAGCACCAGCAGAATCAATGGTGGTTTTGCTGTCCAGGCCAGGGGGTTTTCCTATGAGAGGCAGAGGAAGCTTTCTAGCAATACCATGAGCATTAGGGATTCCATAAAGGATCTGCCCCTCCAAAGACCAGGAGACTGGAGACTGAAGGATACAGAATGACTGTTTGGGTAGTCAGAATTAGAAGAGAAAATCTGTTCTAAAGAGAAGCAGACTCCACATTACCTGTCTGGAGGAAGAAAAGTAAATCTAAGACTGCCACATGACCTCTGGTGACATAACCAGTTACAGAGTTAACATAGTAATATAATAAGTAAACAGTCTTGCTCAGTATTGTCTTGTATCGAAGGTCTGCACATATTTTAGTGCTGAAAAAGCCCATTCAGCCTTTAATGAGGAAAAACATTATTATTGTTGTTGTTATTATTATTATTTCTAGTTTCTAAGTCAGCCCCAAAACGAGTTCTAAAAGTGCCTCCTGGTTTGAGGGTGTCCAGTATGCATCTCCTTGAGTTTCACTNAATGGGATAACATTGGGGTGGGGCAGGGGGAGGGGTGTCCCTGGGGACAGGGCACCAGGGGTGTGGAAGGGAGTGCATGGGGAGACACCAAATGATGAGGAACGGGGAATAATCTACATGACATACCATACTCAGTAACATTTTCCCAACGCCTAATACAAAGACCACAACTAAATAAACTATTTAGTGCAATACAACACACTGCTGCTGTGTGCTGGTCTCCTCTTGATGGTGGTATTTCTGAATAGTGAAGGTGGATGGCTCCAGCCTGCAGCACCCTCTCAAAGTCAGTGCCTGCTTTTGTCTGTAGTCACACATCCCCCTCAGGTGATAAAGGTGAAAGGCCACCTCTCAAGATTTCACTGTCACAGTTTTCTCCCAGCAGTCTCAGAAGGCGCTGTCTCCTGCGCTGATTGTGGGGGACCTTCCCCCTGAAGTAATTTCTACGTATGTCGTTCCCCTTTTGCACACTTTATTGCACTCCTCCCATGAAGGAGTGGACCTTGTGGTCTGCATGTATAACCTGCTGGAGGGAAAGCAGGTGGAGTTGACAGGAGTCAGGAAATGATAGGGAGTTGGAGCAGGAGAGTAATTTGATACGCTGAGGGAGCAGCAGCTTCTTCCTTATCAGCATTGCTGAAGATGGGACAAACACTGTGGGCTGTGTGCTAGAGAAGAGCTACACCACCCCAGCAGGCTGCCTTGGCACCCTCACAGCTGCCTCCATCCAGCCCTCCTGAGGATCTGTAACCACACAAAGTCCGTTCATTACACAAGAAATCCAGAGCTGCATCCCTTCGCACATTCCTTCCGCAAGCCATGGAGAGAGGAGATGCAATCCACAGAAGAGAGATGGGATGCAGGTGTCTCATTGTTTGCAGCCACTGCAGGTGGTGACAGGCTCCAGCAGTCTTATTCTGTTGTAACTGGGAACATCAAGACTTTCCCAGCCTTCTTCTCCCCAGGGCTATTGACACTCTAATGCTGAGGCTTTCAGAAGCACTCACTTCCTTGTTCGTTCTGCCCTTTTGCTGTAGGGCAAGCAGCCGGCTGGCTGCCTGAGAGACAGGCTTGCTCAGGAACAGAGAGGTTCTTGTGTCCTCCAGGAACTGCTGGGCTAACCCACTGCAACTGTCAGGACAAGGGGGCCATAACTCCAAAGAGGTTTTCAAGACTGCAGTCAATGTCCCTTGGCCATAGACAGTCAGAAATCAGACACACAGCATGCTCTGGCAGTGCAGAACCTGCTACCGTCACCACCTGGGGACACTGCTGTCGCTACAAACCAGGGACAAGTGCACCCCCTTGAAACCATATTGAGCATTGCCTGTAGCAAAAGCCGGGAATACATGATCAGCTGAGCACCCTGAGACAGCTGGCTTGCAATTTAGAGCCCTGGTGATATTTCCCACTTAAAAGATAAAGTAAATGGGTACAAGTTGAATAAAGGTGTCTTCTTTCAACACCGACACCCCCTCAAGCTGCTTTAGCCTGTCAGATCCACCAAGAGATTTGGCTGCTTCATCCAGCAGGAGACCAGGGAGCACCCACACACATGGAGATGGACACACAGTCTGGTCTCCGAAACAAGTTCCTGGAATGCCTCTAAGTTCCCTGAAAAAGAATGACTAACATAAATGTTTGTGCTCATTTAACAGGAACCCCTGTTAGAGACAAAGCTGAAAGATCCATGACACAAATTCATACCAATGATACCAAGATTCATGATACTAATCCAGACTCAGAAGCCCACTAAAATACTTGGTATGATGTGTCAGTGTTTTGAAGTCTGTCGTTTAAATTCATGGGCAGTTCTCAACAGAGCAAAATGGTACTTTTCTTCTTTTCTGGTTGTAAAGTTAATGTAAACAGAGGTGTGTTCATAGATTCTCCTGACAGAGGAAGGGATGGCCTGAGTGGGGAAGGCATAATACCAATCAGCACATAAAAATCTTATTCCACCTTTGCAAGTACATTTCAACCCTGACAACTCTAGACCATTATCCTCACTCAGCTCTGCCAGTATATTCCAGTGCTGTCTATCTACGTCATCTGGTGTGAACTGTCTGCTTTAGTTTCATTTGCCCACTGTTCAGGCTTAGTTTTCCTTTTTTTCAATTGCTAGAAGTTTTCCTGCTTCTACACTTACCATCTCATATCTCTCTCCTTCTGCCTTTTGTTCCAACCTACCACTTTCACATTTAATGTCATAAATAGCTTGGAGACTCACGTTGGTAACTGTCTCCACCCTCAGGTAGCAAGAGACACAGAAAAGTGCTTTTTTTACTGAAGGCTTCCATTCATAACAGCAGTTGGTCCTGTTTAAATCAAGGAGCACTTGGGAGCTCTGAGTCTTCCACTTTTAAGAGGCAGGGCAATCAGAGACTTCCTGAAGAAAAGAGGATGTATGATACACTATCTCTGCTGCATTATTCAGATTGCTAAATTAGGATGCATCAAGTGTGCAGAATAATGTCTCCTATATTTGATATCTCAGTAAATAAAGAATAAGTCAATAATGGGCTAAATTTTAGGTGGTGTTGCTACTCCTGCAGGAAATGTGAAATCACCCTCTGAAGATACTACTGTGATGATTTGCTATCAGCTTTCCTGTATCCCTTCTGAAGGCTGGCCATGAGCTCAAGGTTACTGCTACAGACTTACTAGAAGAAACACTGGATAGCAAAAGCTTAGCTGCTCTCTTTTCTTGACAGCAACCAATGCTGCATATGGCAAGTGAAACCATGACAGCAAGCTTTTAGGCATTCCTGGAATCCCTCTGCAGTTCATCAGACCAGGATTTTGTTTATCTACATGGAGACACACAATTAAGCTTATATTGATTAAAGTACCCTAGAAACTCCTCTTCACTACTTCCACAATGATAGTCTGAATTATCAAGCCCAAGTTAAAATACTGTACTTCACACAGTGGATTCCTTCCACAGGCCCTTTAAAACCTCTCTCTTTCTATAGATATACACACATCTGCACCAACATTCAAATTCCCTACTGCTACCTTGTTTTGTTATGTGACTCACTACCTCTGCTGCTTTGGACGTTGTTTTCTGAGTTCTATAATGGGTATATTAAAAGGTTTTTGGGGAAAAAAGACAAGGAAAAAACATCAGGACAGTGAAAAGAGCTCCACCCTTCAGGAAAAAGAGAGGAGATGGCTCTGCCAGATTTGTTCTGCTGGTACACAATGCTCTGGGCTGGTCACTATGGTCACCTAGCAGGTTTGTGGGTTTTTCCTGTCTGGCCAGTCCCTGGATGAGGGCATGCTGTCTGTATTACATCTCCTCTTCAGGCATTGTGCTTGTAGCAGGAAAATGATCACATTTGCAGTCCCACTGGCAGTCCTCTCCTCCCTTACAGGACAAGGGTATATCAGATCAAAGCCCATATCTTTGTGCCCAAGGACAGGTTTGGTGGGGGCTGGATGCTGAAGAACTTAGTGCCTCATGCCTCGAGACACAGCAAGGAACTGCCAACACAGGAAGTCCCCAGCCCCATGGACATCTCAATTCTCAGTGAAGCTGCCTCTTTTATATTTAGCAAATAATTCAAGTGAGGCATTTTGATTATGACTTCATGTAACCTTTTGCTTACAGGTATAGGAAATTTTTAACCTCTGCCTTGCTTTCTTGCCCGTATCTCATACCAGACATAAAACTTACAGAAAATCTAAGTCTGCACTGAAGGACACAGTGTATTTATAATTTTAAGTGCTAATGTATGATTAGAATGCTGTTGGTTGTGAGGTGGTGGAATGAGATAACAGGCTGTGCCTGATTAAATGTCTTATCACTTCATGGATGCCAGTCATCACTTGGAAGTTCAGGAGTGCACTCAGTTCCCAGCACACCAAGAAACTGCCTGCAATAAGAATGTTTGAATAGTTAGCAGAAAAAAGATCTGCAATGATAAATTGGGTAAGTTGATGTAGGATGTGTGGCCTTCTAGGCTGGGCAGCAAAGAGTAGGTCAGCTTCAGATAGCCTTAGTTAAAATGGTTATGTTCTACTTCAGTGCATTTTCTCACAGTCTAGACGCTCACCCTTCCCACTTTGCTCCGCTGTATGTTTGGAACTTGTATATTTTGTCTCTTTTTTCATCTTGTTGCTGTCCATGCATATTCCCCTGGACATCAAGTCCCTGATCTCTATCACTGTCATATTTGCACAGTAAAGCAGCATCCATGTCTGCCTGAAGGCATTCTTGTCATTCTGAACAGCTCTGATATATGTTGCAATCACATTTCTGACACCAGACTTACTGAAGGTTTCAGTATCTTCATAAGCAAAGCTATATTGAATATATTGAATACTCAATTGATTTGGGACCTATGATAAGAGGAAGCTTCTCTTTTCTCCAGGCAGAAGAATGAGTGTTACTGGTAAAGCTTGTGCCACTTCTTTGCCTACTCTCAGTTTCTCTCTAGCTTCTGCTTGGAAATTAGCTCAGGGACAACTCCATCAATATTCACTCCTACTTCTGTTGGATTGAAAATACAGATTTTTTTGGTTCTCAAACTCCTCTGCTGGGCAGGCAGCATATTGCAGTATTAGAAGAGCTCCAAACACGGGCTTTTTGGTGGGGACTTTCTGCCCATCACTCCAACCTGTCGAGGTCTGCAGAGCCCTCTGGGGTATTGGCCACTCCTCCCAGCTTTGTGCCATCAGTGAACTTGCTGAGGAGGCCTCTGCCCCTTCACCCAAGTCATTGATGGAGAAGTTAAACAATACTAGGCCCAGGATTGGGAGACACCACCAGTGATGTCCAATTAGACCCTGTGCCACGGATTACAACCCTCTGGGATCTGCTGTTCATCCAGTTCAATCACCTCACTGTGCCCTCATCTAGTCCACATTTCCTGAGTTTGCCTATGAGGATGCTGTGAGAGACAGTGTCAAAAGCCTTGCTGAAGTCAAGGTGGACAATATCCACTGCTCCCCCCTCATCCATCCAGATGATTGCTTCATTAACACAATCAGGTTGATGAAGCATGATTTACCTTTAATGAATCCACGCTGACTACTCCTAATCTTCTTCTCATCCACGTGAGTAGAGATGTCTCCAGGGTGAGGCACTCCATTACCTTGCCAGGGATCGAGGCACTGGTCAGTTGGTTCCTTGGCTTTATGTACTTCAGTACAAGGATTCTGTTTAATTGCCAATGTCTTCTATTACTTTAGGAATACAGCTTATTGTAGGGTTTTTTTCTTCAAACAGAATTCCATCAAGCTCTGCTGGACTGAGTGACACAAGCAGTCTAATTCTTGGAGTAACTTATCCAGAAGATGTTACTTGTTTTGTTTCCAAAACATAAAATTTTTCTGCAGTTTTGCTAGAGAAAAGCCAAAATCACGTGCATGCTCTTCCACTAGCAAATGTTTTGTCTGTAGATCTACCGAGGGCATCACTTGCCACTTGTTTAGCAAGTCTAACTGTTAATATATACATCCATCAATCAAAACATATTTCTCAGTAATCACTATATTCCCTGATATTTTAACCTTTATATTTTCCTTGGCATTGCAGTTTGGCTTTCCCTGGCAGAGCAATAGTTAGGCCACTGTTTAGTTTAAATTTGGCTTGGCAAGTTTGCTATCCTCTCTTGCACAGTGCTGAGCACGTCTTCACACATTCCAACCACTGCCAAGTTTGTGTTTGGTGCTTTGTTTACTGTTCATACAGAGAGTATTTTTTCTGAGACTGCTGCTGAATTAATTTTAGCTTATCAGCTTATGTTAATGCCAAATATGACCAAAATATTGTTTTCTGAGTCACATCTTATTTTCTTTGAAAGAAAATATTTCTCTCATTTTCTTCTCTGCCAACCTTTTCTGCTATAATTACTGCACTTGACTAGAAAAAGAAGATTTTTGAATTTGCATTTCCTACTACCTACATGTGGTGAGAAGTGCCACGACTGATATTTTGCCTATGGCTGTAATTGCGTACTTGTGTGTTTACTTTAACTTGTATATTCAGGGCTCTGTTGTGCTATTTGCTCACTTGTCTCTGTATCATCCTACAGAGCTTTAACTGGAAGCCTGATATTAACAGGCTTTGTGAAAAAGTAGGGATTAGAAATGTTCAACTGGCTGACACCTTCCCTTCGCTTAATATTTTTGTAGGTCTTCATAGGATAATGCCTCAGACAAAGTAAATTTGTCGACCTTGAAGCTGTTTGACATTCTACAAAGCAGCATAATCCTAGAGATTAGAAGTGTTGATGCAGTGATCTCCGGGGACACAGTTCTCTTACTAAGATTTTGTTTGCCTCAAAAACAAAGAAAACCTCAAAGCAAGGCAAACCCTATGAGCTGAAAGCCACAATGTGGTTTCAAAACAAATTGCCTATACCACAGAGTCTAGGCAAGCAACGAAATCCCAAAGTTTCTCCTTATTTTTTCTGTAAGTGTAGAGCAATATGCTGAAATAAAATTAACATCTAACACAAAAATCTTAACATTTTATTTTAAACCCTTAAGTGTGCGATCAACTCTGGTTTTACCAGAGTTAAACTTACAGCATTTCCTTCTAAATTTTGAATACAAGACCTATTACATCAGCATCACAGACCCAAAGTGACCAACACTTTGTGGCATAGAGATGCTAGAAACTCTCTTCAAATTTGATTATTTCCAGCTGGACCAGTTCTTATCTCCATAGGCTTACCTGCTCATGATTTTAATGTTTTCCTCTTGTTTGTTAAATTTTGTCCCTATGAAAAGATTTGTGCAGCTTTCAGTAACACAGCTAGAAACAGTTCAAAGAACTTATTTGAAAGAAGTCAGTCACACATTAGAAAGAATTTTAATTAAAAAATAAAGACACAGAGAACAAAGGTGTTGTGTTGTGTTTTATATGCCTTTTTATAATTGTTCTGTACCCTGGTTTATCCCAGTTCTCCCCTATGTCAGTGGTTCTGCCCATCCTGCCTCCTCCCTCAACCCCTCCCTGGTGTCCTGTCCGTCACTCAGCAGCCCATCCCTTCCCCTAGAAACTTCTGTTAAGGGCCTCGAGTGACTGGTTCAGGAACCGGGGTTCCTCCCACAGGTTACCCCCATTGGTCTCTCCAGAGACCCATCTTCCCAATGTCCATACCCCCATGTTTCCCCATTGGCTCCCCATCTTTGTTCCCTCCTCCCTTTATAAGGTGCTTTGGGACCCGGGGCTTTTGTCTTCGGAGTGAGGCCATGCTGGGCTCAGGGTCAGTGCCTGAATAAACCTGGACTGATCCCTCCATTGGAAGGCCACTCCTTCTTCCACCACCGTCATATTCCTGCCTCACCCGCCAAGGCGAGAGCCTGAGCCCCCTCCTGACTCCCCTGGGGAACGGGAGAGTGTCCCCTGCTGTGGGATGTGCCACAGCCAGCCGGGCGCTCCGAAGGGACTCTCAGAGAGGCATTTACGACACAAAGGGGAGCTCAAGAATGAAGTACACAATGCCTTCAGATTATTAGATTAGCCTTCTTGTTAGAAGAACAGTATGATGAGAAGCAAGTTATTTCCTATTTGAAAGATAATTGTGTCTTACAAATCTGTAAAAAGGAATAGAAATGTGTAACAAAGAAATCTTGCTTTAAAAACATCATTTTTTCAGAGGTAAATTTCAAAGAAGTTTGTGGGGAAGCTGATGATGAGTACTTCTGTGTGAACAAGCTGAAGAAAAATACTATCTCATAACAGATATGACTGTGTCACTAGTATGGAGCTGTTTTCCTGCAAGGCCAGAAGGAATGTCATCTTTATTATTTACAGCTCAGACTTACTTTCCAAATTATGCTTTTGTCTAGTTCTCTATCACCTCTAATTTCTGATGCTTTCCTTTGATCACTTTCAGCCTGACTCAGCATAGCAAACATCAAAAAGATATCTCCCTGCATATCAAACATCTGCCCTTATTCTGTTATTTATGACAAATTTTTAATGTAACTCCCTACAAACTACTCCAGCAATGCCTAAGAGACAGCAGTTCTTGGCTACAAATAATACGTGTAGTCTCTTTTCAGCCCTACAGGAAATGCCACAAATGGACAGGAATATGGTGAGATGTATCATGTAGAGTCAAACAGAGCTGCTTCATTTACAGCAAGCTACAGACTTTCTTAGAATGCTGCACCAAGGTTCCAAACAGTTATGTATCAGTTACTGTGAATTTTACAGACCGGATCTGGAAGGCATCACTCAAATGTCTGCAGGATTTCAAGGCTCGCCTTTTGTTTGTTCCAAATCTAGGAGAGCAAACCCCAGTGCGTTTCTTTCATGTGTTGCAAAATCACCTTAAAAAGTCTAGATACCTGATACCTCTCATTCATCAAATAACAGTGACATCAGGAATTAAAAAAGAAGGATAAGAGAACCATGAATTGTCATTTAGACAAAGTATTATTCTGCTTAGAACATCTCAGTATGCACTCAGATGCCACCTTCAATAGAGGCACCAAAGTGTCCCTGTCCTCCATGAGATTCCTTTACAAAAAACAGAACCAGTATTTCAGCATCTCTGACTTGAACTGGCCAATAAATTCTAAAGGGGAAGGAAGGACAACATCATAAATACATAGACATCATAATTTCCTCAGGTTTGCCTCACTGAGCAGCTAAATTAAATAAGTCCCAAATTAAACACATCTCAAACAAATACAACAAACTAAGGTTTTAGGAAACACCTATATAAGTGACTTTTTGGAACACATCTTGAGACAGTGTCTCAGGTAAAAAAAGTAATTGAATCCACCAAATTTCACGACACTCATTTGAGGATCCATGTTCAGTTAGCGATTTTGGTATTGTATTTCACAAATAATTCTGTGACACAACAGAGAAAGTCCCACAGAGTTTGTGTCTTTAACACTCAGTGGATGAGCTCTTGGGTAGATGACGCATCTTCCTGAAGATGGCTTGGATGAGGAACAATGTAGGGCTGAAAGGACAAATAACCATCCACCCAGAACCAAGCACGCCAAAACTGAGATTTTTTTTTTTCTGTCCATCAGCTTCCTCTACTATGGACTGGTTACCTCCTGTCCTTTCACCAGTGAATGTGGACAACTACCAGCAATTGTCTGTATTAGTTAATTTCCTTTGTAAAAAATGTCACCTGGCCCACCCAAAAAGTCCTTCCTTCCCTATCTTGTAAGTCATGGTTTCTAAAAGTTCAAGAAGTGCTGTTCACTCTTAGCATACCCCCAGCTTTTTACAGCTTCAACACACAATGCCAATTAAGGCTGAATGTGGTCAAGTGAAGAACAATTATTTCCTGCATTTTTTACACATATCCAAATTTACTATGCCCCAGAATAGGAAACCTACAGAAAACATCATCTTTCTCTGAAATTCAACTTTCTGAATCTTCAGTTTCAGTGACTTTCTTTGTCCACTTCTCACTGCTTCAGCTAACCCTCATAATTTTTCATTAAGTTGGGGAGCTTGAAATCTGTGACATCTTTGTTGAAAATATTCCCTTCCAATGAGAAGACAAACATGACTCCTGTAATTTTTAGAAATTCTACCAGTTAATCTAAAAATTACCTGCAATAGAGGAAGAAACCCAGACTGAACATATGATACAGCTGCTGAAAAATGGGGGAGTGTGGGGAAAAAAAGCCTTACTGTCTTTATCTGTAGACCAGAACCTTTGCATTGTGTATGACACCACCATGGCAATTTTCTCTAGTGTTCCATCAGTTGATCTCAGTTTCCTTGACAGCTTGTTGAACACCAACAGTGTCCACGGATCAAGAAGCTATCAGCTGCCTGCTGGCATCTCCTGGGGTGAAGATGACCCAGGGCAGGGAGCGTAACAGAAGCAGAGAGCCCAGACTGTACGATGCTTATCTTTTACTGCAAATGAAGCTCTTAATTCTCATTGTGCAAACACTGGATGCAGAGAATTTAAGCTGAGCTTCTGGCAGAGCAGAGCCAACAGCACCCGAGCCATGTTAAATTGAGTGCCAGTGGCTGTAGTTGCCTGCCCTAACACGTCCCTCTGCCTCACATTTCCAATTAGCTGGTTTTAGCCTTCCAGATGCACCCAGCTGGGTGTGGAATGGGAATACGGACAGATTAATGGTCCTCCAAGGATGGACCAAAGTGCCTCTGTGTCGCCCTGATTTTCTCAAGTTTTACTAAGCCTTCTGATGTTCGCATTCTTTGCACAAACTTTCTCATGCACTTTATGTAAATAACTTATTGTTTTCATTCCTTTATGGAGGATGAGCAACCTGACGGACAGTTGGGTTGCCCAGTGGCATTGAGGAGGTGGCACTGTAGCCCTCCAATGACACTGGGATTTTAAAAAGATATATATATGGAGTCAGATGTTTTAATAAAGAGTTTTTTTCAGTTTGCTTTCACCAGAGCTGCTCCGTGTTGTTTTTGTGTTGCCCCCTGGGACGGAGGTGACAACCGGTGACCCCGAGTGGGACAACTGGTAACTCCTGAAGTGTGAACTGCACCGGGGGACTGCCCAAGAGGCCAGCATTGAGGGTGAGCCTGTTGTGATTCAGATTCTGCCTTTTCCCTTTGGTGACGCATTTGGCTTTGTGCTACTTGGCACTTTGCCAGCAGTTCTGGTGGGATGGGGAACCCTGAGCTTTGTGGGGAGGACCTCCTCCTTTTAGACTTCTGGAAAAGTCTCCTGGACAGGAAAAATGTCTCCGTGTCCTGGTGTGACTTTGAGGATTTGCTTCT
>WBNO01005493.1:0-27378 GCA_013400575.1 Peucedramus taeniatus | reverse complement strand
GATTTTTAGGCAATAAACATTTTGTTCTAATGTATGGAATCCTTAAGCACTTTGCAGTGACTTGGGTAAAGACTTATTTGTTGGGGTTTGTCACTCTTGATCTGCCACCAGCACAGGTCCAGTTAGGACAGAACACTTTGGAACTTTGGCTTCCTGTAAGATATTACTACTCTGAACNAACTGAAGGAGAAGACACCAATTTTTTTCCTCTGTTATCTGGATAAAATGAGTTCAGTAAGAGAAACATAAATTAATTTCACTTTAAAAATCCTTTTGGGAAATGGAAACTTTGATTCAAAGTGGCAAGTCTAATAATTCCCATTTTATTTTGCATTTTCTTCAGGTTGTGAAAAAAAATTTTAAAAGAAAGTAAAATTATTTGAGCACAAGGAAGATAGAGAAACAAAAGGGCACAAAACATAGGTTGCAATCAAGCAAAAATATGAAATTAAGTCTATTTTAGGTACATTTAGTCTTTAATAACAATAATTAAGCCTAGCAAACTTTTTGTGGGATTTTAAAGGAGGCACAAAGCAGGTTAAAGTTGTTGTTAACCACTTTTGTATGTCCAATATTTCCAGAGACCAGGATCAGTGCAGATTTTAGTTTACCCCTACAGTACCAAATAACCCTTTCATTTAGTGATGTATTATACACTATTTATATAATACACATCAGAAGAATAGAGTCAGGGGATTAAGCATGTTCTGAACACTGTGTTTCCTTCTATGTTACCTTCTGTGTACTACACATCAGACTATCTTTCCCTGGAAAGTAAATCTGCTTAATAGCAATCAAGTCAAAACAACATTGACTGAGTTATATTTAAGGACATAACTGGCTAGGATAAGATTTTTGTGACATTAATCTGAGGGTACTCTAATTTGGCATTCTTTTACAATTCAAGGGGAATTCTAAAGGTAAAAAATAAAGTAGATACCTTTCTCAATGTATAGATATGTTTCCATAGAATGACATGATGTTTGCAATTTTGTGTCCAGCAGAAGCAAGAAATAAGAAGAAATAAGGAGTAGGAAATTCAAGGCCCCAGCAAAGTGCTAGCTTTTTAGCTCCTGTATGTTTATAACTTTCAAACCTGATTAAAATGATGTATTATCCAATCTTCATATTTTATTATTTTACTCTACTTACCTCAAGTAACTCCAGTTACTGACCATAATTCCCTTCAGTCATTCTGATAATAAAAGAAGTCTCTTGATATGATTTCCTCCATAGATAATATAATATTCATCAGACCTAGATAACATAAATTATTTATATTGTGAAAGTGAAAGGAAGAAGCCTTCTGTTCAGAGCTGAAATTTTCAGGTATTTTTAACAGAGCCTTATTATATCTTTAATATGCCAGCTGACCCATTCTGACTCCAGATCAGCTGTCAGAAAATGAGCTTTTGGTGAAACTAAGAAAGAGGTGAAACTAAATTATAACTATTATGTAATAATATTGTCTGGTCATAATGCACTTTCTTCATGTAGGTCTGATTTCATGAGGGCAATTTGATTAATATATGAATGGGAAAAAAAAGGGTTTCCATAGAGTTGAAACTGCAGAATTAAATCCTGCTTCCATGGAATTTAATGAGGTCAGAATTTCATCTCTGTCCTTACATTTTCAAAATTAACCTCCTAAAAATATTTAAAATATTTAGTTCTGTTGAAATGCTGGATCTAAGTTCACAAAAATCTCCTCAGTACCTTGAAAAATGCAGCTATTTTAAATTCAGGCTATGAATCCATTTTAGAAGGAAAAAAGCATTACTGGTAGGAAAAGTTTTGGACTTAATATTCTTACTTAGATTTAACAACACATAGCAAGGTGATAAAACTTATGGAAATAACAGAGAAAACAGTGGAGATGGTGTGCAGGAAGTGATAATGGAACTCTAACACTGGAAGGCTTCCTTGAAAAAAAAAAATCTAGAATGAACAATTTCATCAGATACTAAGGAAGAATAAGAATAATCTTGGCAGTTCTCTCTTATGAGCTCTACTTCAAGTGGAAAATTTTCATTTCATGTAAGCCAGAAATGCATGTAGCACCTCATGTTCTTATCTTTCATTGAATGCTTGAAATATTTGAAACTCTGGAAAAGAGAAAAAGGGAGTTTTTTGATCGAGTACCCTGGACAATGCCAATACTTCTTAGAAAAAAAAAATAAAGCCAATGCCAAGAACTGAACAAATTTAAAATCCCTGAGCTACTTTCTTTGAAAACCCACTGCAATTATTAAAGATGATAAATTAAATATAAATAAATGGTGTATTAAATATTTATAACAAAATAGGAATTGTGATTTAAGTACCTGGAAATCCAGGAAATTAAGACTTCTTTGCAGCTACTTAAAGAGTTTTTATTAGACGATAAAAGAATACATCCTTTTGATATATTTCAAATTGTATTTGATAATTTGATACTATTAAACATCTAATCCAGTCAGTATAATAACCAAGGTTTTATAATACATAAAGGAAAGAGAGGGGAGCAAACCTCTTGCTAAGGATGCTAAGGCAGAGAGATTGTATTTTGTAGGGAAGATGATTCACTACATCTCTGGGGCAAACTAACACCAAATTTTTTATTGTGCTTCCCATTAGGTCACGTTACATCTCAGTCCCTAGGCCCCATTGACTTTAGATATTCTTTTTTATTAAGTGAAGATAGCTAAATCTAGCTTTTTAGTAGACTGGCAAAATAATGAATTTAAATTTTTGAGCACATTTAGAGGAGATTTCTTTTTAAGTAGAAAATTTTGCTATTTTTTAGTTGACTGTCAGAAATGTTTTGGAGGCAACAACTTATTTTTCTGAATAAGTGAAAAATTTAGTTGAGGAAAATAGTCACTGAGTTTTAAATGTTCTTCTTCATAACATGTGAGGAATGAAAAATTTCTAGTCTGAGTTTGTGCAAGGCTCTGTCCTTTTTCAAAGTGTCCTTTATCAAAGGACAGTGACTTCTGATATCCTTAACACAACATTGGGCTACATACTGTTCTTGAACAGAATGAATTCAAGGATTTTCATTTTAAGAGTAAAGCCTGGCCTGAGATCATACAACTCCCAAGATCATTTTTTATTCTTTTCATCACTGCAGAATTCATTCATTGACCAGGCTGAAAAAAGACTCACAACCTATGCATTCAGTTTTAAGGGTGAAGGTTCAGACTGGTAACTCATTCACCATCCAAGATTACAGACATGGATTCCTGGATTCACTGTTTTATATATGCAACTCTAAGAACTAAAACATTCTTTTTTAAGAAATCACTCACATCACTAGGGGTTTATTATCTTTAACTGTTTACTAAAATGTGTGGGAAAAAAAAACATTACATAAAAGGCTGTTTGAGGAACATTCCATTTTCCATGCCAAATGGGAACATGATGTTTTGTATGAACTGTGTTAGCAGCATCTTTCCCAACCTCCTTGAGCAACTGCACTTACCACCAATGTAGTAAAACCTGTAAAACAAATTGGAAGTAACTGTTATTTTGTACCCATTGGTAAATTACATGACATTTCTGCCAAAAAAGCCTCACAAACTGCCACACCAGCTGGAAATCCTTCCGTTTAGTATAACAAGTGCAACCCTGAAGAGCTTTTATAGATATGACTAATTCAGTTTAGCTTCATTCTAAATTAATGCATTGGGACAGCCAATAGTAAAGCTATTAAAAGAGTGGAATGATGGTGTAATTGTCAAAATTTCTCCCTTAGCCTGCATTTAGGAAGACAGTTTTAGCTACATGGGTCTCCAGTCAGTAGCAGAGACAGGCATACATTACATTCAAAGTTACATGCGGTTTTTGGGGACAGGACTTGAGGAAAACAGTGTTACCCACTGAACAGCACTGTATGCATGCATATGAAATTTATTTTAGTTAACATGACAAAAGGGATGACACTGAAATTAGACAAAGGTGGCCCCCTATCAGGCAGAAGCCTGTCCAAACAGATGGGCTTTCCAATACACTTGAAGGTCAAGAGATTCTAAATCACTGAGTGTGTCAGTAATCGTGGTAGTTTATAATCTCTCTCTGCTGCAGCTACTGGGTCTAATCTGTGCAGATCTCGACAGTTAAAAGATAAGGTCCTGAAAGCAGTTATCCAAGCAAACTGAAAAAGAAACTAGATCCTCTTTTCTAAAGAGAAAAGCAATCTTGTTGGATCTGTTTGGATCACGGTAAACAGGGAAGTTTATTTCCACTGTGGGCTTTCACATAAGCAATCCTATGAGAATAAATTCTCAAAGACACAGCAGGTTTGAAAGGCAGGTGTCTGCCAAGGAAAGTGAGAACCTCTCTCAGGGCCCTGGGTTTTCTCCTGGGGCACCCCAGTAGATGGTGAGGGCCCTTTTCCAGTGAGCTCAGGTGTTGATAAGGTTCAAGAGCTGCTCTTACCAGCAAAGGCTCATCTACCATAGGAGAAGCATTGGGAGGACAAAAGCTCTGCACTGGCAGCAAATCCTCTGGGCAGCAACAAAGCCCACCTGTCTCCACTCCAGTCCCGAGAGAGAGAGGAGCAGAGCCCAGCCCCTCACCCCCAGACAAAATCTCTCAGTATCTCTGCCCTTCCCAAGAGAAAACCCCTCAGCTAAGAGAGTAGCCAGCTGCACCCTTCCTCTTCCATCCACATCCTTTGTTCTCAAGTACCAGTTGTTATCGTCTCTTAGGCAACAAATAGGAGAAAATTTCCTGAGAGAATGAAAAGAAAAAATCCAGACCTCCAGCACATGCAGAGGATATTTAATCCCAAATACTGATGTCATAATATTATAGTTCAAATAAGCAAACAAAAATGCTATGTTTTGTTGCACTGATACCAGTCTTGCATAACAGTATTAAAATAAGTGACATTAAGTCTATGTGAAAGCTATAAATAAAAACATAATTTAAGGTTTTCATAGTAAAGTCCTCCAGGACTGGGTAGTCAAAGTATATCAAAATACTCAACTACTCTCTAAATTGTAGTGGCTGATAAACCCTCATTATTCATGTACCCTTTTTTAAAATCCATATCTTCAACTCAATTTCCTTTCTGCATTTACTTTTTTTTTATTTTTTATCTTTGTCCCTTGTGTCTTAAAAGACTGCATTTGAACAAAAGCACCTACAGCCACTGATACATAAGTCTGTTGCTTTCAGTGAGGTTCTCCTGCCTCTGTCTTTCCTCTTGATTAATCTGAGTTTACTTTCTCTTTATCCACTCTTTCTCTCCTCTCCTTCTTCAAAAGTTCTTCCTTTGTTTTGGAAGACAAAATGTTCATAGAATAACTAAAAACCAGCCTGAATTCTCTGATAAATTACCATAATCTAAAACTCAATGAAGAAAATTTTAATCACCTGGAAACACTCTTTCTTACCCTATTAATCAAGCCCATTCT
This sequence comes from Peucedramus taeniatus, assembly GCA_013400575.1. NCBI lineage: Eukaryota > Metazoa > Chordata > Aves > Passeriformes > Fringillidae > Peucedramus > Peucedramus taeniatus. The sequence goes on along the minus strand of WBNO01005493.1, from coordinate 21,976 downwards.
TAGTGTGGCGTAAGAACATAGAAGGAAACTATTTCTGTTTCTTCACTGTCTGAAAGGATGTTCCCCTCCATTTCTTCTCTCAACATGCTTCTCTTTTTGTCACAGGGAATCTTTGAATCTACCAAGCTTAACTTGGACATGGTAAAGAATGCACACACGCTCCCACCCACTCATCCCACCAACATGCCAGATGGAAAATAAGGAAGTAGTATTTAAACACTGGAGACAATATGACTCACTCAATCTTCCTAGATGTCTACTGTCCCTACTAGACCTTATTTCCTGATTTCTTGCCTAAATCTCAACGCTATAGTTTGTTTTGAGAACCTGAATGTCTGTCAGCAGCATTCTTAATAGCACCTTATTTTGGGATTCCATTTACTGCACTAACCCACAGTAGTAGCTCTGCTCTCTATTTCTTTGTCAAGAAATACTGGAGGGATTTATGTTTTAGAATAATGAAAGATGCCTCTCTGCATACCCCATACAAGTCAGAATAAGGACTGATATTCTTCAAAAGACCCATCCCTTCTGTCAACTCAGCACAAGTGTGTAGTACAGTGCAGGGTTTCAGTTAATAAAAAATCTCTGTTTTTTTATTTTAACAAAATGAAACGTTTTGAACATTAGAGAACTAAATAAAAGAGCTGATGGCAAAACAATATGCATGTTTACCACTTCTAAGACATGTTTATAAATTCCAGTCATCCAAATGAAAAATATTTTACAGAAAAACCAGAAGTGTGAGGATCAGGGTGACAAGTCACTATACAGGAGACTATACAGCTGAACAGTAAATGAATTGGAAACTACTGTGGTTTGGACCAAATCTGGTTAAAACCAGTAGTAATTCATTAGATCAGCACCACCATCAGATGCACCATATGGTCATACAAGCACTTGTGCCAGAACAAGAGAGAAAGAAGCATGGGGATGGGGATTAAATGAATGGAAGGATACTGTGATTAACCTTTCAGGGACAATGCTGGCTTTAAATGTTTGCAAAACAGCAGAGCAACTAGACCATGACATTTCAACTTCGAAAAAAAAAACAGCTGAGGAAAAATATAAAGACGGCAATACAAAAATTTCATAACTGAGCTCCTTCATAAAATGCCGCAAAAATCATGAACTGAAGCTGAAATTCTTATTTCACTTTATATTTTAGAATGGGTGTGTACCAATTTAAAATTATCTGGCAATCCTTTCTGTACAATACAGTGAAATTATTCAGGCATTATCTTAAGTTAATTAAAATGTATTAATTCAGCTACTTCATGTACCACAAGTTTTTATATACAATTGCTTTCAGCCTCAGAGCTACTTTAAAGGACTTGAAATTTTTTTGTTACTTTGATCACCTCTGTGACTAAAAAGGAAAAAGTGGTTTCAGTTTTTTTCTATAAAATTTACTATTTAAAAAAAATATTTGCATTTTTTGATCTACATCTTGTACTTCTACTTCCTCCCTTGTTAGATCATAGTGAATGAAATAAACTGGAACGGATAACCACAAACTTATAACAGATACTATCTGCAAATTTCTTTCAAGTTCAAATACTGACAACTTTCTTTTATCCTTCCTCTGCAGAGGGGTAGTTTACATTTAAAGTTCCATCCGTGACAAATTCCATGAAACACACAAAGGTGTTTAAGCTTGTGATGTCTTAAAATTTGAAACTTGTTCTTTCCTTCATTTATTATAGTGCTTTGTTTAGTTACAGATGATATTGGCAACACTTTTTGATATCATCCTCATCCTAGAGCAGGGCAAAGACAGTGTTCCAGTTTTGCCAAGATGATTATGTCTCCAAAAGCTTAAAAGAGAAACACATCTTCAAAATGGAAAGATAGGTTAGAAAGCAGTTCATGTGAGCAATCATTATAAAACACTGATTCTCACAGAAGCTGACAATTAATCACAGTCCTAAATTTAGATCTGAGTCTTGAAATCCATTTTCCTTGTAGTGTTCCAGGGACATTTTTGTTCTTGAGGGAAAATAAACTCACAGCCCATTTACAAGCTAGCACATAATCCTGTGGCTCTCAAAAAATATAAAATAAACAGCAGTAAATCTCCTTCAGTTCTTTATCTTTCCCACTTCATTAAAAAAAATTGCTTCAAGTGAAGAATGTTAATAACTGAGATTCTTTGGCCTATGAGAAATTACATAACAACTCAGGGAAATCCATATGGCAAAAGTTTCAAAGTTGAACCACAGTTGAATTTGAATCACCAGAGATATCTTTAAATAAAATTAGTGTAGTGAGAGAAAGATTAAGTATTCCAGAGGGCTATTTCTGCTTGGTGTGATTCATGCTGGAAAACAGCTCCCTTTTAAACTAATAAGGCCTAGCACAAAGCCAGAGGAATTAGGCCACCATCCTGAAGGAAGGCTCTGAGTGGCTGATCCTGATGCACCTGCATATTTCCATTACTATCCCAACAAAAAAAGGAAGGTGAGCCTTATCTATTAAGGCTCTGTTAGCAGGAAGGATTTTTCATATTATTTCAGAGTGTCTTAGTGAAAAAAAAAAAAGTTTTTGTTTTTTGTGATTTGTCTGACAAGTCTTTAAAACCGGTGTAGGGATCCAGGGGCAAGTGTTGCATAATACAGAAAAATGCAAAAGTCAGCATTCAGAAGATCCAGCAGCAGACTGGTGTGTGCAAAGCTGTAACAAAAGAATTGGTTGACAGTGAGAACATTCACTTAGGGCAGTGTCACACCTTCACCTATGTTAGAGCCACTCATGCTCTGTGGATCTTAGTCCTGAGCAAGCTGCAGACCTGAGCTGCATAAATAAAATCCAGAAAGCAAACAAGTGAAATGTTGTAGGGTAACTTCTAGTTTCTTATGAAATACTAAACAGCATGTTTCAAGCATCAATCTGTGTACAGAGAAAACAACTAACTGAAGCAAATCAATGTGTATTTTGTTTCTAAAAAAAAAATGGACAAATTCCAGGATCACTTACAAAAAGCAAAAAGAAGAATAAGAAAAAAAAAAGAGAGTAGGAATGTTACAGAGAATTAAGTGATAGGATCATATTCTGTTTTCATTTTATGTGAACAATTTTCAGTCTCTGTAAGTTTTTATAAATGAACCATTTTTACTCTCCCTTGATCTGTTTAGGGAATTGATGTTTCTCTCTGTTGACAGGATAATTTGTATTAAAACATACAATCATTTTGTACAGCACTACGGCCTCCCCACCTCTTACTTCATGTTTCACACACTTACTCATACTGGCCCTTCCTCACAAACCTCTTCTTTTGAATTAAACACCCAGATCTTACAATCTCTCTCAGAAATTCAAGAACATATTCCTTGGCAGCATGACTCACTCCAGTGTTTTAGCCTCATTAGTAAACAAGGCAGATGTCCAGGTACCAATGCTGTCTGTAGCACACACGTTTTTATATAACATCTCATTATTTAGATATAAATGTGTAATGCCTTATCCTGGGAATACAGCATCAATTTTTGGTCGAGCATTACTAAGATTCACTCAGAAGTGCCTTGTTTATTTTAGTCCACTTCATGGTTTTCTTTAAATTTTGCTGTGAATTATGCTTATTTAGGAGAAAGCAACCCCCCTTTGGGATATTTTCCCTTCAATGCATTACAGTATATTATAAAATGTCAGTGGCAGAATCTCTTATGGCGTAGCAGTTGACAGTCTGCATACTTTAATCAAGCCTTAAAGTTTTAATTATACTGCTAGAGGCACTGCATTTACATTTATTTTCTTTAATAAAGACTCTGTGAGAAATTTAAAAAAATAAAAGAGGAAAAGGTAAAGTTCCTTGGGAAGAAAGAGGAAGGAACTCCTCTCTTTCTTAAAAACAGGCAAATCTGAACACTGTCTCTATGAAAGACTCATACAATGTTTTAGGTTGGAAAAGACCTTAAAGGTCATCAAGCCCAACCTTTAACCCAGCACTGCCAAGTCCAGCACTAAACCATGTCCCTAAGCTCCACATCTACAAGTCTTTTAAACACCTCCAGGGATGGGGGCTCAGTGACTTCTCTGGGCATCCTGTTCCAGTGCTGGACAAACCTGTCAGTGAAAAAAGATTTCCTAGTAGTAGAGAAGCATAAAACATCCTGAGTTGAAAGGGAAGCACAAGGATCATCAAGTCCATCTCCTGGTCCCATACAGGACACCCCAAGAATTCCACCATATCCCTGAGAGGGTTCTCCAAACACTCAGTGACCTCTGGCAGACTGGTGCTGTGACCACTGCCCTTGGGAGCCTGTTCCAGTTTCCAGTGAACAACCTCTAGTATCCAATTAGAAAACTTCCTCTGGCACCACTTCAGGTCATTTCCTCTTTACCTCTCTTACTTGTTACTTGGGAGAAGAGACCAACAACCACCTTTTTCCCACCATCTTTCAGGGAGCTGTAGAGAACAATAAAACCTCCTCTGATATTTCTTTTTCCCCATGCTGAACTCCTCCAGCCCCCTCAGCTGTTCCTTGCAGGACTCTCTAGGCCTTCCCCAGATCTGCTGCCCTTCTCTGGACTTGCTCCAGAAGATCACTGTCATTCCTGGACACAGCACTTGAGGTCCCTCACCAGTGCCCAGCACAAGGGGACAATCCCTGTCCTGTCCTGCTGCCACACTGCTGCTTGTGCAAGGGTGGGGTCCAGCCTGGAGCACTGCAGGGGCTGCTGTGACCCCAGTGCAGGACCTGTCACTTGGGCTTGTTGAATCTCAGGCCACTGGTCTGAGCCCATCAATCTGGCCTGTCCAGAGCCTTCTGCAGAGCCCTCCTGCCTTTCAGGACATAAACACCCACCCAGCTTGGTGTCCTCTGCAAACTGCCTGAAGCTGCACTCAGAATCCTATTCTGGATGTTTGAGGAAGATGTTACATAGGACTGACCCCAGTACTGAGCCATGGGGGACATAATTTGTCACCTGCCACCAACTGGACTTAGCCACCACTCTCTGGGTCTGGCCACCCAGCTTGTTTTTCACTCACTGAACAGTGCACCCAACCAAACCATGGGCAGCCAATGATATAATTTGGGGTTTTTTACACCAAGAAGAGAAAATGGTATGTTTGGTACTATTAATTATAATGCTTTTGGATACTGTAACTGTTCTAACAATAGCAGGACCTTTAAATAAAATTCTCCTCCCTACCCATTTCCCTTTTTTCTGTCTTCTGGCATTCAGTACCAGGAGTGGGCAGCCCCATGCAGTTGGGAACTGTGCACCTGAACAAATACAGCTGTAAGAACAGCATGTGTCTTGCCCTATTTAAGCTCACCTTGAAAAATTGTTAAGGCAGGGGATTTTAGCTTGGGAAATATAATGTCTTACCAGATGCCTGCTTTAGGAGAGAAAGGCACCATTATGAAATAACTGTTGGCCTTTGAAAATGATTAAAGAAAAAAAAAAAAAAAAAGCAGAAGGACCCTGCTGTCATCTATTGAAACAGAATTTCTTCTCAGACCGACAGCACAATTTCTCATCCAAATTTGTTTTAGATTTAAATGTTATGCTATCATCATTGAAGTCACTATGTCAGATCCTGTTGAATTGTACTTTTCTATATATGTATTTCATTTAGTACATTTAATTAATGATTTACTTTTGATGTCCTGTACGTTTGGGGCTGAGTTCATCATTTCCCTTATGGTGTTTTTTTTTCCCCAAGGATGAGCTCATTAGCCATGGGGTTCCTGATTTCATTCCAAATCAGGTAGTTCTTTCTCTACAAATTCTCTTTAATCTTCATTTGGATGCACTGTATTTCTCTCCCTAGTCTCAAAGTACTATTTGTGTAGCGTTACTGTTAGAAGCTTTTCCTCATTCTTTCCACACCAGAGGTATCAGAACTGTAAGAGTGAGAAAAACAATCTATATGGGATGAGTGGAAGTTACAGATAGAAGATACATTATATATATAGAACTATTAATGTATGTCACAGTAGAAAGATGACAGATATTTTGGTTAAAATTGCACTTAAATACCAGATCAGGTCTCTTCATAGTTGTCTTGTTTGAGTGAGCAAATAAATACAGCACATATAAAATGTTTTAATCACCCAAAACCAGATATTCCAGCTCAAAAAAGGATTTAAATGTCTAATACATAAATTACATGGAATTTAAACTCCCAGATGCAAAGACACAACCTTGAAACTATGGATTACACAGACTATAGGTAGCATAAACTCAAGAGGGAGTTCAATATAAAAAGTTCTCCAGATAAAAAATCTCTTACTTCCTCTAAATGATGACAAATAACTAATTCCTGAAAGTGTTAAGTGTCGTGTACCTCACTGCAGATGACTAACCTGCATTTCTCTGCCTCCCCTTTTAAAGAACTTGTGCTAGAAGGTTTTAAAGCACACTGCAGACTCATTTCCTCCCATAAAAAAATTCCAGAAATTGATTTGTTTTTCAAAATGACCAGAAAAAAGAGTGAGATTTTCCTTTCCCTTGCTTTTAGACTAAAGCTCACTCTTTGGAACAGTGACCCAGGGTTCATTCTCTTTCTGCCTTTAAAATGGTGTTCAAACCTATGTAATTACTAGACAAGAAAATGCACAGAGGTAGAGACAGAGGTGCTTTCAAGCTTCCTATGGAGGCTGTGGCATTTTCCATATAAGAGTCAGCACTGCCTGTTGGGTATTTAGAGGCAGGAGAAAGGCTGAGTAGTATTCCCTGACCTAGGAATAACAGCAGGCAACTGGGGAGATGGATTTCTAGGCTGACCTACAGAATAAAAAGACAAATGTAATTCAAAACATTAAGGAAGATAATTAAAGGAAAAGGGATCCTTGTTTAAATGTTATCTATCTCTCTTTTCCTTTTGGTTCAAATGGAACCCATTCTGCATCCTACACTGATTCCAGAGCAAGTACAGTACGTGACAGAGCAGTGACAGCTTGTGTAACAACAGAGCTACAACTGTTCCTCTCTGGAGCACAGGTGTCCTCTTGTGATATTTTTTTTGGCTAGACAGACAGCACAATAATTTTTTGGAGATCATCCACAGCCATTTCATAAAGACAATTGTACATCTTCTCTGCCACTAATTATAGTAATCATCTTACTTAATAACAAGGCAAGAGCTTGAGCCAGAGCAACTAATTTTGCTTTTACTCCCAATTCCCAATTCATGCTACATTGTTCAACCTTGTCTCAATTAAAAACTGTCTAAATGTTTAGTTGGACTTAAAACAGAGGAAGTAATAATATTTCCTTCAAGATGTAGATTGGCTTTCTGATGTAGATTGTTAAGCAATACTGTATTAAAGCATGCAGCAGAACAAACCACATTTTGAGGTGTTTCTCAGGCAAGTGGAGAACAGTTATTTTGCAATACCATGTTTACAAAAAAATACTCTTTTTGGATAAAAAGTACCTTAAAAGCACTGCTTATGTCAGTGACAACATTTAAAGCAGGCCTTAATATTATTTCAGTTTTGAGATTAGAAGGAATAAATAAGTCAGCTGTGCCAGCAATGTAATTCAATAAAGTGTCAAAAGTTTTATGAATCTGTTTGAAATTAATGCTCAGCATTCTGAGAGCCAAAGAAATGAAAGAATGGGATTAAACTGATGATTCATATACTTGGTAAACCCCTGAAATAATGACATTTTAAAATCAGTAAAATTCAGAAAATCCTCACAGAAATGTCATGACTGATCTGAAATTTAGTTGTGATATTGTAAACTACAATATAGGAATATAATAAACTACAATAGCAGGAATATGTCAAAATTTGGAAATAGTTTAAAAAAATGTAAATATTGATAATATAAAATATTACATAATTATTGTCTCCTGTTACTTCCTTATGTGATTTCCTATATTTTTAAAGACAAATATACTTAGTCTGACCTGTAGGCATCATATCCAAAGTCTTAGCTTAATTCTGTTCCATACTGAATCAATTATAAATATTTTGTGGGTTTAAAATTATTTATACTTATGCAAAGGAGAAATTTTCGAGTCATGTTGAATATTTTGCCTCTGCATGGACTTTGAGAAAAGGCTGAATTCTCTGTAGCCTACTTGAGCTACATTTCTCTGTTTACTGGGTTAAGTTTTGATCTCAGAAATTATTAGACACACAGTGAGGGACTGATCTGGCTTAACTCAGACATCTAAGTGCTAGATTAATAAATCTGAACCAGTCACAGCCAATCCCTTTCCTAAGCGAAGAACAGACATCTTTAAATGTTTATAATTTGATCAGAGAAATTGCATACGTATCTTTCTCTTTCCCCCAGCCCAACAGTTTTCAAACAAAGGAATTATTCTTGAAAACTAGAGATGTGATTGCCTTGAAAGTATTAAAATTTTGTGTCACCATTATGCAGTGCTTTGTTCACAGCTGAGAGTGCAGTGAGAGCAAGAGTTTCTTCAATGATTGTGCAGTATCTCTGTATCTTTTCTGTACTCTTCAATGTTAAAATCTTGAACTTACTAGATTGTAATGGGACTTCAGTTGTCATTCTCTGTTTCTTCATAGCCTTACTGTCCTTAAGTGTTCTTGAGAGATTAGGACAACCTTGAGAACAAAAGAAGAAGCAGAAGTAATTTATTGCAAGCAGTACAACTGCAGAGGGTTTTATGTTGATAAGGGAATAGCCCTGGAACATGACAAATGCAAATAAGGCAGGCAGTAATGTACTGCATGTTTAAGAACTACTTATATAATAGGTAAATACTGAGGAAATTATTTCATATTGAGCATGGCAGCTTTTGATATATTTAGTGAACACCAAAATGCCATTCTTAGAGATGAATCACTGCTTATTAATCCTCTGTCCCTCAACAGATAAATACATTCTTATATGTGCATTTGGAAAAATTATTAATAAGAACAAGCAAAATCAATTGAAAAAAAACTATATATTTTAAAGAATGTGTGCTTATAGGACGAGTTTTAAGTCAGATAGCCAGCTCAAATATGTTTCAAATTACTGCAACCACAAAAGGTGATCAAAACAGTATAAGTACAGGCAAGTAACTTCAAAGACATTGAGAAAAAATCCCCCTAAATTTTATGAAGTCATAAAATTAAAAGGGGAAAACATGAATATTTAGTAGCATAGGGTTTTGCTTAGGAAACACAACTTTTCCCTGCTCATGCTTCACTGTAAATATTTCAAAACTTTCAAGAGTATAGCAAGGTATTTCATGTAGGTAATGGACAAAGGGGGTTCTATTCCATCCAAAGTGGTGTTAAGCAAGCAGGAATTAACACAGAATAATGAATTTTCAACATTAATTTTTCATCTTTTTACTCAAAGATCAGATCTCCTTTTGCCTCCAGCTGACTGTTTCATTGTAGTATGCTGGTCTCTGCCATGTACAGTATTTTGGTATGTAAGGAAGCAATATTCTCTAAAAAGACTTGAAGCTTCCATTGGTTTGCCTGTAACAAAATTCTGCAGGCTGGAAAAGAACTCCCATGGGACACTTTCTTCTTTAAAACTTTTAAATCTAAAATGTTATCCCTTTCACCTTGTTCATCTGGAGAGCAGAGCTGCAGAACATGCTAAGGTACAGATTTGTCAGTTCTTCAAGTGAGCTAGCTAACAGAATAGGAGACATTTAAAATGTACAAAATGCACAAAAATGCCTTTCAGATATGTTATGAACAAAGATTGATCGTCATCAAAGCCAAACATTCAAAGAAATTCTATCCAAAGTCAAATGTTTAGCTCGACAAAAGTGCCACAGAAGAAGCATTTGAATTTCTATATCTGTCAGTGATAAGTTCACAGTGACATTGAATATCTCATCCACATCAGTTAACTGAAACTCGTGACACTTTCCCTGCAAAATCAGGAAGGAATTCAACATGAACATTTAGTAGTTTTGGAAACAAAGAAATTTTGTATCTGCTCTTCCAGTTAAAGATGAATTGCTCCAGATTTTTGCTTGAACTGATGACTGAAGTATTTGTCAAAACAAGAAACAGTTTTCCACCATCTTGTACAGAAAGTTACATTTCTGTAGTTATTCCACGTATTTCTGTTTGGAAGTCAGCCTGGTTTACCCTGTTTTATCCAAAGAACTGGTATGCTCAAATCCATGGTTAAGTTACTGGCATTTGTCACAAAGTAAGAATGAAATATTTGACCTTTAGAATAGAAAAATCTTTGTTCTACTGGCCAAAGATTTTATTTCTATTTCCTTACAAGTAAAAAATTTAAAACATTTTCATATTCCTGTCTCTATTATCAAATAATACCAGATTTTCTGAACATTTTAAAATTAGAACTGCTTTTTGAAACTGAGTTCAGCTTTTCAATCAGAATGAAATCAGACATTTAGCTTTCCACTTTGCATTAATAGACTTTTCTTACTGTAGCTATTCTAATTATTTTTGCCTAGTGAAGCTAATGCAGATTTGTACAGTATATGAAGATATTGCTCTCTGCTTTACAGACTGGTACCTCAGCAATGAGGATGTTTTCTAGCAATGCATCCATCAGAAGTTTAGAGACTTCTTTGCCAAAGAGTTGCTACAAGGTGCCAGTACATGAAGAATTCCAATGTACAAGCTACTAAACTGGGAAGAATTAATTGTTTTTCTCTCCATTCCCTGTGATTAAAGATAATTAATCTTTACCATACTTATTTCCATATACTAGAATAAATAATCTCTTCTTTCTCCTTTTCTTGAAATAAGAATATCTTTGTCTACTTTCTGACAGTTTTTGGCTACAATCCACTCACTAACTTGGAAGTAATGAGACCCTGGAAACATTTTATGCACTCTCTCCTTTTGATTTTCTCCTGTTTTGATATTTTTGGGATTTTAGCTATGCCACTGCTTGTTTCCCTCCCTTGTTTCCAGTGAAGTTAAATGTGTGTGTGCTGGTTTTGAGGCTTGAGGTGCTGGGGCATGTGAAGCCCTCCAAATGACTGCTGAAAATGCAGAAAACTAACTTGGGTATTTAATCCCTCATATTTCCATACTCTAATGTCTGTGTAAGAAAGCTTCTGTTGAACAAATTGTGGCTATTGATATTTGTATTCCCCACACAGTCAGAGCACCCACACTATCTAGCTCATTACAGAAATTGCCTTAGAATGCCTTCAGTATGAAAGGTGTTATTATAGTATCAAATTCTACTCTAGTCTGAATTTCAAATTCTTGATTAAAAAAGAATTTTGGGCTAACAGGTTCCCTATTAACATCTCACCTATATACTTTACACTGAATAATTCTAAATGATTTGTTACAGCTAAGGAAGATTAAGGCTGCTTAAAATAATAGTCTGCTATTACTGCTTCAAATGAGATCTTTATTGCAACAGTGGATTCAATATTATAAAATATTATAATCTATCAACTGCTGCCAGTGAAAGAAGCTCCTAAACATCTGTGGGGAGTGGGAGCTATAAGACTGAGATTAGCATCATACACCGGTGTCATTAGTTCTTTGAATATCTAAGTGAAGAGTAGATCAAGAATTAATTTTGTCATGCACAGCAGAAAGAAATAAAACTTTGTTTACACAAAGCTAAACATGCACACACTGTCTCAGAAGCAAGTATTATGCATAGTTACAAATTCAAGAGATCCTGGTCCCATCCATACTTTTACTTGTGGGAATCTAATCAGATGCACAGCCTTAACATATATATGCCCATTAAGCCAACCACAGAGATGGGTTTAAAGAATTTAAAATAAATTCTGGACATAGAAAAGCATGGCCTTTTTTGTGCACTTGTTTCCATGATTTAGCATCCCTTGCTGAGGATAGAAACAGGTCAGAACTAAGGGAAAAGACTCCAGGGCTGGGTGGGACAGTGCCAGGGCTGGCTTGTGGCCATGTCCTGTCACAGATTGCATCCCACGTGTGAAGTGTGGCCTAACAGACAATCATGGATCACATGAAGAGTTTGGGTTGAAGAGACCTTCAAGATCATCTTGTTCCAACTCCCCTACCATGACCTTCAGAAGTTCTCCCCTTCTGACAACACAGAGTCTTTTATTTCCAGGTAAAGCCAGATTTGCAGATTTGCACACAGGCAGGGTGATGCACCTCACAGAGTCACTTTGTGTAGGTGTAGCTGTCAGGAAATGCCTTGGTTACATTTCTGGATCTTCTCTGTAGACAGGAAGGCCCACATCCTGGAATATAGAAGTAGGAAATCACTGAACCTGCTTCAGGAGGGTTTGCTGCTCAAGCCAGTGACTAGGCTGAGACAAAGACAGCTTCAGAAGGGATCTCAGAAATTAGATCAGACCTAGTTACTAGGTATGCCAATCCTTCAAGTGACTCAACCACGCCTGTAAACTACTTTATCAAAATCCTTTTATGACATGCTTAGAGGAGAAAATCTTTCTACTATTCATACAGTTGATTTCCAAATCAAATCAAATCAAATCAAATCAAATGTTAATATTTTAAAACAAATACATGAGTTTTAAAGGAAATTTCTTTGCTTCTTAATTTACAGGTCACAGGACCCCAAAGGAAAGAATTACAAGAGCTGCAGGCACATGTGTGTGTGGGGGGGATGGTAGCCAGGAAATGGCAGCCAGGGAATGGCCCATGATGGAAAAGCTGTGGAATTGCATCCACACAGAAAAGTGCCAGATACTTCAGGAGCAGATCTAGAGAAAGAAAAATCAGACATGCATTTAGCCTTGTAACACAACCTAGTTCAGTAATCTTAGAAAATACTGCAGTTAGCAGGAATGTATCAGAGAGGTTTTCATCTGCATCTGAAGAAACAGCACTGACACTTGAAAATCTGTAACAATTTATGGCAGTTCATAATATTCCAAAATAAATTCTAACATACCTTGAATTATATTTATATTTTCAGAAGACCTTTAAAAGTAATTAACTCTTTTAAACATTTTACAGTCTCTAGAGAAGTGGGAAGATGGATTTTTCCATCTGTGCATCTATGGCAAGGAGACCAATTTGCTTCAGGGTTAACTGAGTAGTGGAAGAAAGAAACTGAGGAGAAGTTTTTAATATAATAATAAAAATTATCAATGAAAGCAATAGCCTTCAGTCAAGTAATCATAAAATAATCAATTAGGATTCAGTCAGAAATAGAATTCTGATTTTAGAAAGGCTTAAACTAACTATTCTCACTCATGTTTCCTCCATGATAAAGTTTGAAATCATGGTTTCCCCCTAGTGACATCCAAGTAATCATAGAGTATAATATTTCTTTAAGAAAAATATAGAGCAAAATATTTTCAACATTAAAGAAAGTTAAAAAAAAGGAACAATTTTTTTTTTTACAATCTCAGCTTCAGCTCTGATGACCTTGCTCTAAGCACCTCACAGACTTTGAAACAGAACACTTCTTAAAAAGAATGACAAATAAGTTGAGTTGTTGAGATTCAAAGTTTTAAAATTAATATCTTTCAATACAAAATGAAACTTTGAAATGTACTTGGGTTTGCCACTCATTCACTGTAATTCTGTCAGTAATATATTCACTGTTAATATTTTCTATCAGAGATCTTCAATATGATGAATTTATCTATGAATTTGAATCAGAAGCAAGGAAACTATGTTCAAACAATAATTCAACCCAATCAGATCTACTTCATCTCTCATTTTTAAGGGGGAAGGAGTTTTTCTCTTCTCCCTAAGAGCTGCATAGCAGTTTCATGCTCCCCAGGCAGGCATCATCTCCCTGAGTGCCAAGTGCTGACCGACTCCTGTGCTCTGTCTTGCTCTGAGTTTGCACCAAGCCTTGCTTCTATTTTGGTCTAAATTCCAGTGCAGCCATGGACTGGATGAAACAAGGCCAGATGTTCATTGTGCAGCCCACAAACAAAATACAGTCCAAGACAGGCCCAAAGGAATCAAAGCTGCTGCTCTGAGAAAACAGGGAAGGGACCAGCAGTGAAATGTGGCGATGGAGAGGGAAGTGCTGTGATCTGGAAAGGAGGGAAGACACAAAATACAGAAGCCACCCAAGAATATAATGAAATACTATGAAGAAAAAAAACCTGGTGGGCTCAGCAGACCATGACCTGAAGAGTGATTTTACAAAGGAGTCAAATGTGAGAAACAGAGCCCATAAATAAATAGGTAAAGAAAATGAAGCAAGAAAAGCTGAGGTAGAGAAGATATTCCAGAGCCAGAATAAGCTGGACAAAACTCATGCAAGAGAAAGCAGTTAAGTCTTTGGCTGTGAGAGTAAATTCTTTGGAGCCCACATGGAAGCCAAGATTCCTGACACTCTTGGTTCTGAACACTGGCATAGCCATTAGCTGTGCTGCTCCTTCATCACATTTAGTGCTAATGAGCCCCTGTCAGAGCCATTACTGATGTCAGTAATCTCAGTTCATAGGTCAAACATCTGGTAGGTGAATATAATGGGTTTCCTACATCTGATCCTTGTAAGATAAAATTAACATATTTTTATAGTTTTAGTGCAGGTTCTGTGTGTACATTTTTTAATGTTATTTTAGTAAATGGTTTGCTTATATCCTCAGCAATATAAATGGCTAGAAATAAATGGAAGGCAGCATGCTTGACTACATGCTTTTGAATTGTTGCATAGGATTGACCAAACCCCTGTTGTTTTGTGTGGAAACTTTTTGGAAGATCTGCATAAAACTGCAGAAATGCAAGCACTGTATTTAATTCCTTAACAAAACATCAATTTAAAACCACAAATGAAAAATACACCTTCACAGCAGGTAGAACTCAACAGAACTCAATATTCTTTCAGATAACCATGGGAATGAGCTACAACAATCTGTCAGGTATTTCCTACATGTCCAGTGAACCCTCTAAGCTAAGCCTACAGCTAATGAAACCACTTTGCTGTGGAACTTAGCTCCTACATGGAGCATTCAGGAGCACTCGTGGGTAACCTGGGAGAACCCAAATTTTAGAATGCAATCAAGAGTCAGGGTTCCTGTGCCTGGCCTTGCAGTCTTTGCCATTCTTACTCGCTTTTGTGATACCATTTTACATTTCATGTCAGAGAGACAAGGCTGAAATCCCCCTGTACTGACAGGCAGGGCAGTAGCACATATCCCAAGAGTAAATGAGATGGGTAAGGGCCTGCACTGAAACTAAACTCAGAGGTTGATGGTGAAACAATATGAATGCAAGAAATTGTATACGACCTATTTCAGGTAATCAATCCTTCAAATCCAGATTTTTATCACTTATTGAGTAATTTCTACTGTCTTAAAACTTCAAAACCATCCTAATCTGTGTTTCATCCTAATTTGTTTTAGTCTTGTGGTCCACGTATATGATGAAGGCCTTTGTTTTATTTTCCCTTTCCTGTGCAGGTGTGGAGGGCAGTGACAGAGAAGCTTTGGTGGATGTCTGACATCCAGCCAGGAACAAAACTGTTCCAATTATTGATATTGATCTGATTGATACTGAACTGTGGAAAGCAAAGAGCTGAAGATTACTCTGTGCAGAACGAAGCAGGGCCAGAGTTATATTGTACAGACATTTGAAATTTCAGAATATTCCCACTGTATATTACAACAAACTAAAGCACTCTCAAAGCTTTTCCTGACAAAGGAAAGAGGGCAGAAGAGGAAGAAAAGACCAAAACTGCATTTGTAGTTACTGTGTGCGTGTTCACTTAGGCTGTAGGGAACCTGCATTGTGGTTTTCAATCTTCTGTATTGAGAGCAGGAACTTTGAAGATATTTTTCCTTTCACAGGCACTACAAAGATTGTGGGTAAGAAAATCCTTTGTTTTGCCCAGAATCAGTCTCTTGGCTGGACAGAAATTACCTTCAGGACAGGAAAATGACTCTTTGTAAAAATAAGAAAGAAGTGTATTCCAGTAGAATGTTTCAGTTTTTATTAACTTTTTCTTATTGAAAAATGTATAATCAGAAAATTCCTACTTACCTCTAGGAAAAAAAAAATCTTCCTTCATACATTTGTTTCAGTTGCAAGCTTTGTCACTATAATTAAATTATTTGTTTTTTAAGATAAATCTCTTCAAGAAACTAGTGCTGGATTTGCATTTCTATTAAATATTCTATTTTCACGTTATCTTGAAAACACACTGCTTATATTAACAGCATTTACTTTTCTACTGTTTGTTTTGAAGCCATAAGATTTTCTCAGTACAGATATCTATGAAACTTTTAGTAAGTAATTCAAATGTTTGGTTATTAAATGAAACTGTTTCTCATTTCAATTTAGAATTCAATTAGAGTTTGTTCATTTCTCTGGTTCAGTGTTTGGAATCAGTTTGCTCTGTGCTGACACATTGTTTATTTTAATGCTCAATCTGAAAAAAAGGTTTCTGCAACCACAAATCTAGAAACTAAAACGTTTAGGAATGTAACCTATGTTTCTATGTTTGCCTTCTTCCAAGCAGTCCAGTTGACAAGGTGTGACATGAAAACTGGCCTACCTTACCACCCACCTCAAGCTAAGATACTTGAAATATTAGTGGGGTAAGAATGCCTAGACATAAAAGCAGAGATAAAGCTATTCAAGTAAATTTCTACCTTTATTCTTCTACAATGTAAGCACAACTCCAAATTGTCAAGCTACTGTCTGATGTTGATATATGAAGACAGCCATGTTCTTTTCCTAGGATTTTTCCTTTAGTCATTCAGCTATTTGCAAGACACCCTCCACTTAACAGAATTTTGTTTTGTTGATTTTCAGAATTGTTGTCTTTTTTGAAAATACTCAGTTATTTGCTAAATAATATATGTGGCAGAATTTTCTCTCCACTATACTAATAAAGATTAGAGGGAAATAGAGCTCCTGTGATTAAATGTGCTTGTAAGAGGATAACATATTATAAATCAGCAGCAATCATGGCTTGTTACAATTAAAATACAAGAATTAAATGACCACTTTATGGCAAAACATTTCAAAAACCATGAAAAGTAATCTCATTAAGAAGTATAAACTTAAAAAAAAGAGTAGAGATGCTTATGCCAAACATTTCACGTGATTTTGAAGTCAATATATAAAAGCAGTTACAAAAATGGAATTTTGTACCAATTCAAAAATTTAAAGGGCTATGTTGTCATATATTAACATCATTTGTATTAATTCCTGTTGTCAAATATAAATAAATGTCAATAGTGGTTTAAGTCTCATGCTAATACTTAATCCCTGTGCCTTAAAAAACTCTTTATTAAAAAAACCCTAATCAAGTCACTTTGGCCTAATTTACAAATAATAATGAGAAGAGCAGATAAGATGTCAGTGACTGTAAACTGGTGTAATCTGACTGCAGGATATGGGATCACACTATCAGACATCTGAAGATGTGGCCTTTACTTATTTTCCTTTAGGAGCTGTGTGTGATTTACCTTTTTATGATAAACAGCACACAGGTCTTGGGCTTTCTGCTTGCCAGATGCTGTCTAGAATTCTAGGACTGAGTCAGAGATAGTTATTTGGGAGAAAGCAAAAAGGTGTGAGCTAAGAACAAAGATAAAGCTTCACACAGGAAAGGACATTTCTGTAGGTGCACGTGCTGCTCATCAGCTGTTATGGGCACCAGGTCTGACTAAAACCTTAAAGCTAAGACATGCCAGAGACTAAAACTCTGAATCTGTGGAAGTCAGGTAGTGATGAGAGAGAGCAGAAATGCAGTGGGGAGTTCACAGGGCTCAGACAAGAGACTCCCCTCCCCTCAAAAAATGCACTGTGTTCCTATCCACAGCAACTTCAGTCCTTTCACATCATCTATTTCTGTAGAGTAAAAAAATGCTATGATTTGAAAAGGTTTTGAATGTTTTTGATCAGGTATTTTCTTTTAAATGAGAACATTCATAAAGGCCATATGTACTTTGTACTCTATATCCAGACTTTTTAGTCTGGATGTAGAGGACAAGTTCCATACTGTGTTTAAATGTGGGGTTCAATTCAACTTCAGAAAATAAGTTATGTTTACATATTATCTATCATGATTTATAAATTATTTACCATGAGAATTGCTCTTCTTGGCAACAATATCCATTTATTGGTGTAATAAAATAGCTCAGAGTAAAATAAATCTCTTAGTGCAAAGTACAATCATAAATAGGATAAATATTACTCAATTTAAATAAACTAGTCCTATATTTCCCTCACTCCAAATCCATTTTTTCCCTTTAGATTTAAATAAGGTATAATTTTTCTCTACAATATATTCTAACTTTGTGTTGAATAATTACTTGAGTAATTTTTTCTTTTATGGTTAGTTTCAACGAGATCTTAGTGCTCTACAGATCCTCTTGATTTTTCAGGTGAATATTATAGCAAATGCCAAAAACTTTTTATGAGGTTTTAGTTGCAGCAGTCAATCGAAGATAATCCAGGAAATGCTTGTCAATGATCTGCTCTCCCTTGAAGGTTTTGGACAAAAGGTGAAATAGTGGCTGGGACAGTGTCTTCCTGCCTAATATGTCCCTTTAATTTTCTGTCTTCTCTTGTCAAGTGTAAAAATTGTTAGACTGATCAGATAGACTCAGGTGAATTCAGTTTCATCTAATTTAGCTTTATATTACATATTTTATACAAATAATCTCAACTTGTGCCTGAATTTAAGAGTTACTTACAATAACTTTGTCAATTTCTGTTAAAAAGAAATAAACCTCAATCTCAGCCAGTGAGAATTCATGGTATCTCAGTAAGTACTGAATATCTCAAAGTACTGAATATCTCAAAATCATATTATGTGCTTTCTCTGAGAGAGAAAAGTGTTACCAGTCCAAGATGAAAGAAATGGAAGTCTATGAAGAAAGTGTTTAGTTATTTGAAGACTAACTGCAAACAATTATTCCTGGAAATGGTGTATATTACTTTATTTAATGAAATGCATACTAATAAAGTGTGTTTCCATGTTTGCCACTTTTTACCGTTTAAAAACATGAACAATAAATACAGTAATCATAAGGGCTTGTTCTGGAAGACACTATCTTCATTATTGGGAGGAGCACTAAATAATCTAAATATGAAACGTAATGCAGACAATTCCAAGTTAGCATAAATGATAAAATCTAAGCCAATGCTCTAGGAAATATATTCAATATAAACCAAAACACAATAATGTGCTTATGTGTTAGTATGAACTAACTAGATGGTCACTTTCTAGAATCTTTCCAGTAATAATACTTCTGTAAAATTTTGATGCCAAATGGCTAAGTCTAAAGTAAAATTATCATTTAAACTTCAGGAATAATCTTTCTGAGACATTATGCACAAAAGCAGTTGCTGATGCCAGGAGGTGTGCTGGTATTATTTCTTAAATCCTCAAGATAAAAGCTTCATTCATAAATTATTGTTTGAACAGTTCTTGAATGAATGTGCCTTAAAGTGAATTAATCTGTCACAAAAAAACCCACATGGAATTAACAAGCTAATAACATTTAAAGAACATGACTTAGCACTACTTGAAAGCAGAGCCATCCCTCATAGGCACACATTCCCACCTTTATATTAAAGATTCCTTTTAAAGTGTAATAGAATCAAGAGAAGATCAGGAACTGAAAGAAGGAAAATGGTGTTTCTAAGTGCTCCTTGGATTTAGAAATTATATTATTTTAAAATTAGGCTGTGGCTCTGTAGAACAACAAGTGAGCTGAAGCACAGAGTGAAACAAAGGTTTTGCTGGGAAAATCTGTCAATTGGAATAGCTAAGTGGATCCACCTGTTGGAAGAAAAGGACCTGGGAAATGATTTGGCAAACAATAATTTACCCTTAGTGCCTGGGTAAAAAAGATCTGTAATTTCCCCCTGACCTTAACAATAAATGTGGATCATGTAAACTGTGAGAAACATACAAAGGACTTTGCTGTTTTCACAGATCAGTAAAGTTCTGCTTTTTCAATACCTCTTATGCACCACTACAATGGACAAAATGGTTTTTTTCAGACCTGTACTGTTTTCCATGAATTTCAAGGATACCATGTACCCTGAGTGAAGGATTTGTACATACGAAAGAGCAATACTCTTCATTTCCTGGCTTATGCAAAATAAGAGGTAAATAAGTAAACAAAAATATTTACATCTTGTGGAAATGTTGTAATGGTATGCTTCCCAAAAGATCTGAGAAAGATGGGCATATTTTGGACAAGGATTCACAGAAAACATGAAGAGATGTTAGCTGCTCAGATATTTGGGTTTGGAAGGTGGTAAGTCTGGTTACTGGTTAATGAAAGAATATGAATGTCATATATTAGATCTGAATTCTTAAACCTTTAGTATTCCACCAAGGCTTTAACAAGCAAGGTTTTTAACGTGCAAAGACTTAATCAGAAGTATCCTTTCAGAATCTCAAAATTTAAAAGCAAAATTGGCTTCATGGGCTGGATGAAAGGTGGTGTTTCCAACTAGTGAAGAGGAAACATTGAAGAGTGGGCTGCTGGAATTTAGGCTTTTCTGAAATAATGGCATGCAGCAAGCAGTATTACTGTTATAATCCAATAGGGTGGAACAGGTGAATAGAGCAGAATGTTTTTCAAAAATAAGGAAATAGTTGATGTTATGAATATGCAGAACCCAGTTAAATTATTGACTCTTGTCCTGTTCCCCCAGAGACAATCTTCTGGTCAATGCCTGTCACTGCAAAACATTTCTGCAGGTATGTTAATCTGGAATTACAGGATTTCAAGTTACTGCCACTTTCTGAAAGAGGCTCCCTGAGAAATGAATATCTGAATTCCCAATTTCAAGAGGTATCAGCTAGCTGAAACATTTCAGGCTGCTTACAGAGCACTCAGGTCTATATTGCAAACCTTACATAGGAAAACCTTCTGCCTGGATGTTGTTTTCACTGACCTAAATTTTGATGAGGATACCCAAGCACCTGTATAGCTGCTCTCTTCTAGAGGTCTCCCTTGTATTTTCAACCTGACCCCACAAGGAGATGCTGAAATTCATTAACTTCAAAATTAACACAAAGTACATGTTTGAGCACTGCAATGGGACTATTGTTTGCCTTGTTCCAACTGGCAATGTAACACATCATTTTGTAATGACCAGATATCCTGCAAACTGTATACAAAAGGCTTCTTACCTCTCAGAAGTAGTGAGTCTGAACAAAAATATCAAATACTTCAGGGTCTTGTTTTTTCTGTTGCTCATCTTTGTTTTGTTTTTAATTTTTAATCAAAGAATCTTATTCCAACTGGCAATGTAGATTAAATTATGGGCCAATTATATAAATAAAGTTCCATTAAATAACAAAAGCAAGAGAGAAAACATAAATTACTTTAAGGCAAATCTGTCAGTCTTTCACTGCAGGGTGCCACTTGAATGTCTGGCATTTTTGCACCACATTTGATTCTGTATTAATGTTTACATTTTTTGTTCCCAGGAGACAGAAGGTTCCCTACTCCAAGCAAAACAGTAACTAAATCAGTATTCTTGTAACATATCAAACACAAAAGGTGCTAATGTTTAAGGGGAAGGAAAGACTTTGAAAAAGAAGGGGGGTAAAAATTAATTCTACCCTTCTGGTTGGGTTTTTGTCCTCCAGCCAATGTGCGTTTTTTAATACCTAGTTAAAGGCTTCCCACTGCTGTTTATGCCTGGACCACCTGTTCCCATAATGCACTCAAACCAGCAGGGTTTGGCACTGCTTTAGACAGTTCATAAAAACACAGGTTCAACAGCAGGCTTTTAGGGGGACCAGTTTAGATCCCATGATCTGAGTGCTATTTCACTTCCATAAAAACCTAAATGGTTATAATTAGGAAGAATAAATTTGATTGCAGGTCAAGGCAGTGGAAATGAAGGAAAAGAGACTTTGAAGAAAAGCCTCAAGTGTATTTGTAGCATGAGTGTTAGTGAGGGAAAAAGGGACAATGAAGAGTAAGAAACGTAGACCATAATTTCTGGAGTTAAAGGACTGCAAATGATGTTGAATAAAGAGAAGGGAGAGGCAACTTGTCTATTGATAGATTAGAATAGGAATGAGTTGTGTATAGAGGAACAGAGACAAGAAGAGAAGAGAAGGTGAAGTGGTGGATGGCTGGGACATTAAACAGGCAGGTTAGTTAGTAAATAAT
>WBNO01005492.1:56100-86742 GCA_013400575.1 Peucedramus taeniatus | reverse complement strand
ACAAAACACACACCACTACAAGAAATATTTTCAAATTGCAATTGAAGACAAGAAGGGAAACCTGCTTCCTAAGATAATGGGGGTTTTGGAGCACTAGCAAAGTGGTAATATGTATTTAGCTCTTGATATGGACATTACCCAGAAAGAGCTTATATGAAAAATGGATTTTGTGTTTACTGATACAAAGAAATCTTTTAACATAAAGAAAAGAGAAACCCAGTCTATAAAATTTAGTCTTTTGTCCATTTGAGTGCATGTAATTCCCATCAAAGTGGTATTTGATTTGGTGTGGAAATGAGATGCACATTAGGCTTTTGTGCAGATTTTGAATTAAACTCAAGCACAGAGATTTGGTTTTAATAGATGTGTCCTTGTGCAGAAATAGCCACAGTGTCTTAGGCACTTTGAAATTCCCTCTCTCAATCAGAGATTTTACTGGAAAGCTTATAAAGGAAAACTTTGTGAGAAGAGTGAGCACTTTGTCCTCTCGTCCTTTTACCCAATCTTTTCAAATTTTGTGACGACATTCTGTTAAGCTGTCGCAGAATTATTACTTGCAATTTAGCATGCTCATCCTCTTGCAGCCACCCTGGTGCATGTAAATTGCCGTCAATGGCTTCTTTTTAATTTCCAAGCTAAGCAAGAGGTGGAGAGGAAAGCATCTTGTGTATGCTTCAGCTCGAGAGCTAATTTTGGCTTTCTCAGGAGCGTGGAGCAAGGTGGTGGAATCATGACCAGATCCCTCCCTGACCCAGCAGCTGGACTCTGCTCATCCCTTCTTTTGGCAGCTGGAGGAGCTGCCAAGGCAGGGCTGGCTCCAGCAGGCAGGGACACGATGCTGCAGGTTTCTCTTGGCAGGATGGAATTTGTTTATCTTTCAACTTCAGCTCGCTTTCCTGGGAGCTGTGGTGCTTCCCCAGGAGCAGGAGTGGAAAAGCAATGTGTTCAGTCCCAGCTTGGCTGTAATTTAAGCATTCTGTAGAGGCAGGATTTCCACAGCCGCGCAGGATGTGTCTCCCCTCCACCCCTCTTTTATCTTACTTTCAGGAAAATGACACATATTTTCAAAGGAACCACCTCCTGTCTGTGTGTCTGCAGCCAAAGCCTTGTCGTAAGGAGAAAATGCAGCGCAGCCAGGAGTGCCTCTGAAAGCAGGACTCCAGAAAGCATTTCAGTCTGTGGAGGTTTGAGCTTGAAACTGGGTGGAAACACTAATTTCATATAGTGGTTTTGGTTAATGTGCTAATGAGTGTGGTGGGTTTAGTGTTGGTTAATCACTAGTGCAGTTACTAGGATGTACTCACTTATTTCTTTTTGTGAGGTAGGATTAGGAGAAAGGCAAAGTAGGTTTAAAATTTTAAAAGGGTATAAAGAAAAGTTTATTAATAGTAACTAAAAGAAAGAGTAATAAAAATCAGAATAAAACTTTAAGGACATTTCTCCTCCCCTACAACCTTTTCTTTCTTACTGATGATGTAAAGAAAAAAAACCTTAAAATTTTAGTCACAGTCATAGCAAAATGAAAGGAGAAAAATATTCCTTCCCAGGCTTCCTGTACTGCAATAAGTAAAAGGTGCTTTCTGCACTTTTTATTTTTTGTGCAGGTGCACTTTGGCCAGTGGCTTCAGGTCTTGCTCTGCAGGCCCAAACATAGGCTGTGAGTGCCTAAAAACTCTAAGAAGTTTGTTGGAACTCTTGGTTAAACCTCACACTTCATCCTTTTTTCCCCCCTGAGTAAAGGTTGTTTCACAATGCACAGAATTTTTAAGAGTCTATTTCCAACTCAGAGTTGTGCTGTTCTTTAGGAAAATGCTGAGTTCTGTAGCTTTATGTGCATTTATTCAGAGCCTTCATTTTTGTGTCTTTGTCAGGTAACTTTATTTTTTTCCTTAATTTTATTTACTTGGAATTTGTCTAACTCTATGCATGCAAATGGAAATGTAACTTAAATGTAGTTTAATAGTAAACTTGATTTAATTAAATAGAAGCTTTTTTTTAAAATGACATTTATTTTTCACTTAAACTTAGTGATCAAAGGAAGTTCACTAAAGCTAGTAGATGAAATGTTTCTTTAAAGCTGTTTTTACAGGTTAAGTTCTCATTCAAATTCTGAAAAAAACAATAGGTACTTTGACAGATAATTACACACCTCAAATACAAACTATCTTAAAATCTGACTGAAACTCCAAAGGAAAGATTTACCAAGAAGAGCCAGTAGTTACCACCAATTGAAACAAAAGAGGTGTCTCAACATTTGTTTCATTGTAGAGAATAAATCCAGTACATAAAAGTACTAATGCCTTATAGAACACTGAAAAGTGTGGAGTGGTTGTGTTGACATAAAACCAGGTATTTGCCTTGTAGTTTTACCTGTAATTAGAAAGCATCTTCATTATTTTATTAATTGTTTTGTTAACAAGTGTTCTACTCTTAACACAATTAGGCCTTTCCAACAGTTGCCATAAAGTCAAGTTCAATTTTTAACTAGTTCTCTTTTTAATAAAGTTCGATTGCAAATGTTTATGCTCCTATTTTTTTTTTCTCCATGCTTTTAATGAAAACAGAAAGACAGAGGAACAAATAGGGTCAACTTAGGGGTGTAAAGCTGCCACAGAGCCCTGGAATGGACACGAATATAAGAAATAAAGAGTGTACAGCCTATGGAGTTATTGGATTTTAGTGAGTTGTGCTCAGGGGACTCCTGGCAGAGACACTTTTGCCATGGTTGCTGCAGAATGAGCTCCACAGCCCTCCAAAATGGGAGTGGCTAAATACCAAGCCATTTCAAGGATGCCTGATGCTATCAATATGACCATGAAGTGATTAAGGCAGCTTGCTGAGGTCATTAAATTGAGAGATGCAGCAGGCTGAAGTTTACAGTATTGATCCAATTTCAGTCCTGGTAAAAAGATCTGTGGAGGAAATATAATGGTATTATTGCTGCTCATCATAAAGCCATGTGCAAAGTGAACAGAAGATCTCTTAAACTTTAGTGTTGCACAACCTATATAAAGCAAAAGTACATTCATG
Source organism: Peucedramus taeniatus (assembly GCA_013400575.1). Lineage (NCBI taxonomy): Eukaryota > Metazoa > Chordata > Aves > Passeriformes > Fringillidae > Peucedramus > Peucedramus taeniatus. The sequence goes on along the minus strand of WBNO01005492.1, from coordinate 83,712 downwards.
CTGAAAAGCAGGGCAGATGTTTTATAATGGAAGCAAGTTCTACAGCACAAATAATTACATTGTAAGCCACAGTTGTGATTGTTTCCTTTATGCATAAATGATTCCAAAGCTCCAAAGAAGACATAAACAGTAAAAAAAGGAGCTGCTTTCAGTTGCAAGCTGCAGGTGCAACAAGACACAGTGGAACTCAAGGAGAAGTATTGAATGAAAACCTTTTTCCCTTTCCATCTGCCCTACAAAGGGCCCCATCAGCTGGCTGCCACCTGATGTAACATTTCCTCTCATCCTTTTCCAGTGATTGGCCTCGCTGGAGCAGCTCTAGTGGCTGGAAAAGGTCAGTCCTCTTCTTTCCCTGAAATGTTTTTCCCCTGGGAAATGTTGCAGTCTGGGTTGCCTTGGGAAGCCCAGGTGGGATGTGCACTCTGGGGAGGTTTGGCTCCCTTCTGTGCAGCCAGGCAGGACCACAGAAATACTCAAACTAATGAAACATGGAGGGATTTCAATATTTCCAGATGGCTGGGTCCCTTGCAGTTTATACTGTTGTAACTGTACTGTATTTCAATTATTTCTCAGCCATTAGTATGCATAGCTTCACATTTCTGGTTAACATTTGATTTCCCAGTGAAGGGAGCAAAGGCAGCGCCTGCTACAAGGAAATGCTTCCAGTGGGGCCAAAAAATATTGCCCATGAAAATTTTCTTGCTCAAAATACAGTATGTTTTTCTGGCACTTTCCAGTGATTATGAAGCTAATGAAAATGGAAGCTGTTGCATCCATCTGTCCTGAATATTACTTGCTTTGGAAATAAGAGCATTGAGAACTGTGCATCACAGCCTTAGGAAGAATATAGGATGGACTCACACCTTCACCTGTGTAATGTGGTGGCAAGAGGGACAACAGGAGAAAGGGGAGATCTGTTTTCCTCTAGGTTTCATTGTTTCAAACAGCAGGGCACAGGAGTGGATACTGATGTCCTGGTTTATCATATAAATTTAGATTTATCATATAGATTTAGGCTGTTCACTCCTGTGTTTGCCACGATTTGCTGGCTGCTTATCAGTGTTCACAAATTGGGACTTGTAAAGGAGGATGTTCAGACTAATATATTCCGGATATTACCAGTGTCAGGGGCGAGTGCAGTGTTATATTGCTACAATTTGCCTTTTATTGTAAAATTTCTCCTTCTCCCGTGCCAAAGAGAATTCTCTCTCTGTACCCAGTTCCTTCATGCCTCATGCCCTGACTTTGAGTGCTTTGTTGCCAGGGCAACTCTGCACCATCCTTCTGTTGCATTATTGCTGTTCCCATAACTAAGAAGTACATCAAATAAATTAAACTTGTCAGTCACATCTGAAAAAAAAATATATTGAAGATGTTTTCTGTCTGTTCCCAGTATCATAGCAGATTCTAGCAGAGTGCTAGTTCCGGACTGCAATCCCTGCCTTGTTTTTTAGGTCCTCATTACTTACAACAGGTGCACTGAACCTGCTGGGAAATATTTGCTGGCTGAAATTAGCAATTTCCTCTGGATACTAAAAACTTCTGTCACTATTGCACTCTTTACTGGCAAAAAATGTCATTTTTTATTTTTTTTGTTAATTTATTCCTGATCATGGAAGTAAATACATTAATAGGTTCTCAATCATTAGTGCTTAAACTGTCTTGTGAAAAGAGTTATTCCTTATGTTTTTGGCCCCTAAGATGAAGACCAAATATAGAACAAGACTTCTCAGTCACTGGCAAGTTGGGCTCTATCTACTTCCTGCAAACATTGATTTTATTTTGTAAAGTGTTTATCAAAACATGTGAATGCTATTCCACACTGGCAGCTCATAGAAAAGAAAAAGAAAAAATTTTCTTTCAGGGAGCTGCCCAGAAAACACCTCGTCAGTGAATGCAGCTGACATATCATGCTTAAATACTGACACATTTTGTTTATAGCTGGAAATACCAAAAATAGCGAAAGTCTTTTCCTCTAAGACACTGATGAAGATAATTACTTGTCACCATTTTACAGATATGTGTTTTCCTCAGTGAAACATTTGTTTTTCTTATTTCAGGCCCTATAAAAGTAAGGAAAATGATAAAACATATTTTTCACACATCACTCTTTAGGTAACAGTGATATAATTTTAGAGACAAGTAATCTACTGCAAATTATATTTAGCATTATACACCTGATAGCTGGAGACTGTTGTTGTGTTGTTTGTAATTCCCAGCCTGAGACTGTGCTGAACACGATGTAATTTGCTCGAAGGCTGTGTAACTCACGGGAGGAGATACAAGGAATTCCAATACTCCCATCAACAGTAAATTGGTCTGAAACCATATTATTTGTTTCCATTTTCTTCTGAGGAAGAATAACAACCCTTACACAGATTTTTCTCTCATGCAAGCTAAGTCTATTGGCTTCCAAAATTAGATAAATGTGTTTCTGGTATGATTTCAAAACAAAAGAAAAAAAAAAAAGAAGAAAGATATTTTATAATTCAATAAAAGTCAAAGCCCGTTTCTTTTTCAGAGTAATGTTAGCTTTTGTTTGCAATGGTTATGAAGCACTGCTGCTTCTTGTCCATTTGAATGTTCAGGTGATGAAGCAGTGTGTTAATGATACATTAAGTGAATAAATAAATGTATTATCAATTAAAAAAATAAAAGCTTTTTTTTTTTCTGTGAGGAATTTGCAAGTGATTACCCTTTTCAATTCAGCCAGTGCTTCAATTCATCCATCTCTTGCCTTACAGGTCACAAAATTTTTCCCAGGTCTGAAAATCCTGTTGGTAAGGAAGAGTGGAGATACTTGCCCTGGTAATTATTCTGATTTCTATTTTTTAACTGTTTCAGGAAGGCAAGTGGGGAGAATACCTTTTCTGGACATTTAAACATCCTCTCTTCTCCACCAGGGGCAAATAAAACTATCAATATGCATCCCAAGAAATCTGTTTATGTAAGAAAACAACTCTTTAATAGGTAATGAGGATTTCTCTTTTATGGGCTGGGCAGAACAGGGAAGGCAGCTCTGGCAGTGATTAAAGCAGCAGGAGTGCAGCAATCCTCACAGCTGTGAAATTTCTCCCCTGCAGAGAACTTTTCCTTCATTTTTTCCTGATATTGGGCCTGGGTTTTGTATGTGGGCTCAGTTCTTGTTCCTGTAAGAACAAATCTCCATCAACAAGGAGACACCACTGAGGCTCTTCTATCCTTCAGGGTGGCTTTGTGAGTGAAGGTCAGGCCCAAATCTGAGCTAATATTTTGATCTGTGTGAATCCAGTGTTGCAGCAAAGTTTGTTCCCTTTACACCACAAAATGCACTTCATGATTTTGATGTGCTCGTTTTTTTTTTTTTGCTGATTGTTGCTTGTTTTGCTGGCTCTTGTTCTGAGCAGTCCCATGGAAGCTCTGAAGTGCTAAATGCAGGACAGACACCAGCCTGCAACCCTCCCCTCCTTGGGGAGCTGACGAGTGTCTTTTGTCTTTTGGGCGTTGAAATTCTCAAATAAAATGCTGCATTAATAGCAGCTTGTGATAATGACAAATATTCCTGCTGATCTCCAGAGTCTCTGCAAACCCTGAAGCAGAGATCCCAATTCTATTCAATGCCACTGACAGTTTATTCTAAAATAAGCTGTTTTCTTTTATCAAAGGAGGTGATAAGAAGTACAATAAGCTGTGATATAGCCATAGCTGTAATAAGGAATCACCCTTCTTTAAACCAAAGTGTTATAAAAATCTTCATCCCCCTAGACTAAACAAACAATTAACAAATCCTGGGAAATAAGTGACAGCTCTGCAACCTCTCAGCGTCCTCCTGGGAAAAGGAATTTATGTTTCCTGTAGCTCAGAGCTCATTTGAAAAATAATTCAAGGCAAGGAATGAAAAAGAATGGAAAGAAGTTTCAGGGGAAGTTACATAAGAGCAACTCCTCTCTTGTCAGTGTAACCAGAACATCAAGGACAGCAGAAGGGGGAAGATCACCAGCATGGTCAAGTATCTTGGGTGTAAAAAAGAGTCTCTTCCTCTTATCTCTAGTTTGTGTCTTCTTTATTGCAAAGGAAATACTTTTTGGGGGGAATTTTGAGAATTTATGAACTGGGGATTGACTGTGGGATATAATGGCATAAGGATGTTGAAGGTGACACCAGGGGGTCTGTCAGGCAAGACCAAGCAGGATTTAACTCCCAGAATAGTCAGGAGTATGTTGTGGAAGATATTTGTCCTACCCTAGGAGCCATTTGAGAAGCTGAGTCAATCTCTAATATAAGAAATAATTTTAATCCATGTTGGCATTATTGCAGCTTTGTCTTAACTTATGTAAATCTGTAGTTTTGAAAAAAATGCATTAAGTTTTACTGAAATAGAGATTTTGGAGTTTACTTAAAAGAATGTTATGAATTGAGCATTTAAAGTATAGTCTGTGGAACTCTGGGTTGAAGTTTAAACTTTTTACTTAAGAAACCTCTGCCATGGTACAAAGGGCATAGGAAAATGCAAATTTCTAAGGATTCTTGCATAGAAAACAATACCAAGAGGAGATCAAGAGATACAAAAAGCCCAGATAAAGAAACCCCTCTGTCTCCAAGCTCATTAAGACCACGGAGTACCCAGATAAGGACCGAGGGACCAAGAAGCACATGCGAGAGGAGAAAAGGTTCAAAAGTTCATCCTCGAGGAAGACCACAAATCTTCGGCCTCAGAGACCACCAGAGACCCCCGTGCGACCACCACAGCCAAGGACGCATGGCCAGGAGGGCGTGGATCTGACCACCATACGAGGGGAGGACAGGCGGGGCCAGGGGTTGAATATGCGTGAGAAAAAGTTGTGCAATCTCTTACATATGGAAAACCTTTGTGAATAAAGCTGTGGGGCAGCCTGAGGCTCGGGGCACAAGTCCTTATGAGAGCTATCTCACTTGTGCCGGGGCTCCAATACATACCCACTGCATAACTAAACTTAGTTGTGGAGTCTATTTATTCTCCGCATTGCTTCATTACCTAGCAGTAAGGCTGAACCCCAGAAGTCTGTCAAGCTGTAAAATGCACCATTCCTATATGTGTGTGACCCAGTGAGCTGTAACACTGACTCACTCATGTGGCACTTCAAATAATTCAAAAAATATGCAAAAGCTGCCTCATGGTTTTAGTTCAGTAAATTAAACTGTGACACTTTGCAGGCACACAAACACAGTTGTCGAAAGGCACTGGTAAATGTTCTCTTGACCCCTAACCTGTCCTCCCGGGGAATTCCTGGGTCTATTTTGAGACTTACTGGAAGCATCCCCCACAGCCAGATGAGGCCAGCACAGTGCTGGAGATTTACTGATTTCTGTGTGGACAATTCCACAGGATTTGGCCCCAGGGACAGAGAACTGCTTGGAGTATGTTTTAGTCTTTATTTATTTTAAAAATATAATATATATATAAATATATTTAAATATATAAAATATTTTATATAGTTTTGATATATTTTTATAAGTTTATATTTATATTTATTTTTATTTTTAAATTATATTTTTATTAATTTTACTTTTTATTTATTGGTACAGATGTAACCAAAGAGCAACTGTGACTATTGTGGGAACCTTACATTGCCAAGTGTTTTTCTGGAAGAAGCATCTTCCTGTGATCAGGGCTGGTCAGGTAATTCTCTCACACAGAACCAGGTCCTGGAGAAAATGTTAGAGTCCGAAAAGGACCTGAGGGATTGTTAAAAAGATGAGGTGATGAAAGCTGTGGTTTTGCAACATTACTTTTACTGATGTTCAAATAGTGAGTCAGGTTGATGCACACTCTTCACACCACAGATTAATCTGAACCAAATTATTTACCTACATTGTGACCTAAAAAAACCTCATGTTTCTGCATGGTTTTGTTCATTTGTAGAAACAAGTTGAAATGGAATAGTTTTAAGGCATCAGTTTATTTTTTTTGTCCTTTTCCATATGATTTAAACATATTTTTAGCTATTGGGTACCTGTAAACTCCAATCTACTATGGCAGAAATTCTCCCTACATGCCCTGTGTTTCACAGTCGTGACCCCTGCCCATTGTAATAAGGAAATCATTTTTCCCTGCAAGACTCTGTAATAAATTTCTCAGTCTATTTATTCCTTTTTATATGACACTTTGCCAGAACTGCTCAGGAATTATTATTTTCTATAACATTTATTCTTTTCAGAAATTCTTGAATTATTGGAACCAGGCATTTTATTGGGAATATTCCACTTTTGCGAGGCAAAAGAAGTTATCAAAAAAGGTATATTTGGACCAGATTTTGTGGGCACAAGAGAAAAAGAAGACCCTCCCCATGCAATCTGACACCCAAAGCATGTGATCTAGGAAAATCACACGGTAAGGACATGAACCAGGCCACTCACATGTAAATATCCTTCTGCTTATAAAGGAATAATATATTTTTTCCTCTCTTTGGGGGTTGGTTTTGTTTCTGTGGTTTTTTTTTTTTTTTTGATGTGGGATAATTTTAGGAAGTCTCATTTTCATCTGAGCAATAATAGGAAAATTTTTGTATTTTCAAGAGGTTTTTCAAAATGCAAAATGGCAAGGAAGTTTTGGTGGTTTTGGTTTTTTTTTTTTAAGCTTTGATCATTACCCAATCTGTTAAAGGCATTGTAGCTTAACGATCGATCTCCACAGGAGCTGTCAAGTACCTTCAAAAATCACATTTAGAATGGAAAATTGTTGCACTCTGTGCAAGCTCACACTTTCCACAGCCAAGAAAGCAGCCTTGCTATTGAGGTAACAACTAATTGCCACTTTTTTTGTTTCCTCAAGGTACCTGTGAGGTGTCTGACATCTGCCTCAGCAGCAGCGAGGCTGTGCTCCTTTGTGCTCATCCCCCAGCATCATTAGCTCTCATGGGTGCTGCAGAGGTCTGTGCTTGGTTCAGACAAGTGCAGATGGTGATCAACTGCAGCAGCAAAGTGGAATATTTGGGCTGAGACTTTTGGGGTGCCTCAGGAGTGCTGCTTGGGGTATCTGCTAACCCAAAATATTGAGAGGATGCTGTGGAAATGGGAGCCAGTGGAGGTAGATAATTATGTGACCTGGAGAGCTTCCAAAGGGGCTAGAACCATGACTAAAATAAACTGGCAGAAACTGAGAGGCACGAGCAGCTGCTCATGCCTTGTACTCAAATATCCCCTTCAGGTAAATCTTAATCCCACCCTGATATTTATATAAATTTTTAATTTATATTCTCTATTTAAAGTGACATAGGTGACCTTGTGTGAAAATACTGAGAACTGGCTGCATTAAGAAATAAGGCATAAAGACAAAATTCTTTTGTTTGGCTGATATTAGAGGAATTATTTTATTATTAGAGGAATTATTTTGTTTGCTGAAGCTGACTCTGCTCTATGGCAGGCACTTTGTGTCTGCTGTGGTGAGGATTTGCTGTAAAGGTTTGGGAGAATGGGTTGAGAAGGAAGAGGAGCCTGATGCTCTGGTGCAGGAGAAAATAAGTAGGCTAAAACCCAAAACTAACCTGACAAGTGCTGTGTCAAAGCAAACAGGCTGAAAAAAGCATTTGAGGATAGAGTGTGTGACCTTGTCCTTATCTGCAGCAAGGCAAACTGAGAGAACAACTTGTTTTAGCAAGGGCTTTAATAAACACTGTTTTGGACATTTTTCTAAAAGCTATTCTTACCTACAGGCAAAGAGTTTCCAAGGTACAACTCCGATTAAATCCTGCATTTAACAGGCTTTTAGCAGGCTACAAAGGTGTGCCCATACAAATACTATCCTGTTCATTTTCCCAGTCTTGATCCAGAGTGCATATATTGGAAGGGCAGCTGGGCTCTGAAAGTTGCTAAAAGTTCAAACTCCTCCCTTAGGAGTTGCCTTCCATTATATTTTATCAGATATGGACACCCAGATTATGTCACAGAACTTCAGAATTGTTTCACTTTCATGAACAGTAGAATTTTGAATTAGTTTATTTAAGTGCACTCACTAACAACTAAGTTTTAGGCAAAACTAAAATCAGTGTTTTTGAAATTGATTTATTATAAAATGTGGCTGCCAACTAGAGCTGAAAATTTAGATATGTGTGATGTTTTCAACTTCTTGCTAAAAAATTGATCCAAATAGTGTAATAATGATAAGAGATTTGGGATCTTAGAAGTGTTAGAAATTTTGTATACAGAGCTGTGCTTGAATAACTAGAGCTTATGTCAGAGCTCCCTTCTTCTAAAATTCTCATAATCCATTTATTCTCTCTTTTCCTTTATTTTCCTCCTCTCTTTTCTTTTTTGATATTTTTTTTTCTTTTTTCAAGGAGAATAGCAGAAAACCACTTTGTTCCCAGCCAAAATACTTTCCAAAATGTGCTGGCTGGGCCATTAATGAAGATTTTAAGAAGCATCATCCCCAGAACTGATCCCATGGAGGTCCCCACTAATGCCTGGTTTCACAGAAATAAAAAACTGCTTTTCTCCTTAGCTTCACTACATTTCAGTGTTTTTCTTTCTTTGAAAGAAGATCATGCTATGACAAAAAAGCAGTTCAGGGTTTTAAACCCATGTTGTAATGTTGTCTTAGGACTGCAGAAAGCCAGATTATTGTCTGAATAATCTTAAAACTTGAGAGGACGTGCAAGAATGGAAGTAAAAATGAGATTAAAAAGGGGGATCCAAGAGCTTTTTAGGTGTTTGCTCCACAGGGTTGCTTTCTGCTCAATAAGTGACAGAAACTGTGAAGGAAATTAGCAGTCTTTAATAAATAGGATCCTGGAGCTGCCTGATAACATGGCACAGGAGTTAGGGCTTCTTTTATGGAATATTTTTGTGCATCATTTGCTGGTGCACCCCTGCAATGGAGGGGGATGCTGAGCTGGTTTCAGCTGGGGTAGAGTTAATGTTCTTTGCAGTGGCTGGTGTGGGGCTGTGTTTGGATTTGTGCTGAACACAGGGTTGATCCCACAGAGATGTTTTTGTTGGTGCTGAGCAGGGCTGCACAGAGCCAAGGCCTTCTCTGCTTTTTGTGAATTCCACTGCTGAGGGAGCTGGGGATGTCTGGGAGGGTGGGAGGGGACACAGCCAGGACAGGTGACCCCAGTGACCAAAGGGACATTCCAGACCATGTGGCATCACTCTCAGTGTATGAAATGTGGGGGAAGAAGGAGGAAAAGGGGGATATCTGGGGTGATGGTGTTCATCTTCCCAAACCACTGTTACCTGTGATGGGACACTGCTCTCCAGGAGAAGGCTGAACTCCTGCCTGCCCTTGGGAAGCAGGGAATTAATTCAATTTTTTCCTTTTCTTCTGCGTGTGTGGCTTTTGCTTTCCCTATCAAACTGTCCTTATCTCAACCCACAACTTTTGTAGCTTTTTCCTTTCACCTTCTCTCTCTGATCCCACTGGAGGGGGAAGTGAGGAGCAGCTGCCTGGGGCTTGGCTGGTGCCTGGGGTTAAACCATGACAGATCCAGGAAATCATTTAGGTCCTATCAACCAAACAAGGCAAAGGTTGACAAAAGAAACTGTTGAAACTTGGGGAGAGATACTTCAAATTTAAGTGAGTGTTCTTCACTCACCTGTATGCCCATAGGCTGACATGATTAGAGGTTGCAGATTAGAAGATTTTAACTTTTGTTTACTGCAGTTCCTTGATTTTCTAACCTTTCACCTGTTTTCCATGACAATATCCATTTAAATGAATGTTTCTGGTTTCAGTAGAAGCCTCTATTCTGACAAGCAGCTCTACTTCATGCATATTATCTGTTGTGTGTGCAGCTTTGTCTCAGGTTGTTTTTTCAAAACCTACTGTTATTTGATGCTCATCACAATACAGTAATTTTAATGGATTTCAGGTTGAGCTGAAGGCTCTATTTTGAGCTTTATGCCATTGTCAGTTGAGTAAATTGTTGCCAAATGTTAATTGCTAGGGCTGAATTTTTCTTCAGCAGGTGTTTGTGTATTGAATGAATGTAATCTTTGGGGGAAAAATAACAGATTGTGTATTTATAGTCTGCATCACAGTGGATGGCTGAAAGCAGGGAACAAGTGACAGATAAAATGTATGCTGACAATAATGTAATTTTTTTTTCTTTCTAATGTGTACTCAAAATCACAGTGTTTTCACTGTAGGTCTTGAATTGAGCTGTGGCAGGTTTCTGTCTTACAGCTTGGTGTATGTTATGCCTAAAGCACACTGAGGAGGGCCAGGGCTTCTGATACAGCACTGAAAGGTCAACCAGGCTGAGGGGATTTCCCACTAAATATATTGTGTGATTCAAAAAATTCCCAATTACTCTCATTTCAAGCTAATTTCTTCTAAATGTGCCATCAAGGAATTGTGCTAAAATTTGGCTCTATGTGTGAAAGGTGTTTTTTTTTTAAGTTAATTTCAATTTCTAATGCCATGAAATGGGTTAGAATCCAAGGCAAGAGTTGTGGAACCATTCAGGGAATGTCTTCCATTCTTATGTTTACTTCCTGCTGTTCAAGTGTACTAAAATCTATTATTACTCAGTGCCTTACTGTTGTGATTGCATTGCACTGGTGCTGCAATGCTTAAGTTTCTTGCTCCAGATGCCAGATAACACGATTTTTTTTTACATTCCATTTAATTTGGAACTCCTGTGTTCTTGTCAACCTCCAGTTGCTTTATATGTTAAATGTCTATTGTAGTTTCTGTTGAGCACTCAGGGTTTTTTTCTGGTTTTGTTTTTTCTTCTTATTTTGATTTTTTTTCTTTTTTTCTTGGAAGTGCTGCGTATTGCTGGAAATCTGTCAAATGTAAATGCAGTTTTTTTGGAAGATGTCTTGGTTGTACAGGACAGGAAGGCATTAATATGCTTTCTGGATAATTTGTTTCTCCTCGTTAGGTAGGCAGGAGCAGTGGGACACCGAGCCAGGAGCTCAGAGATGGGGACACAGAAGGTTGCTTTTATAGGTAGTGGCACCTAATGAGGTGGTGTCCAGAACATTGGAAGCTGTATCTTAAAATATCCGTCAGAATGATGAAGGAGAACAATTTTTCCCTTTGCTAGTCTGTCACATATGACCCAAAACATACTCAGAGACTTCACCACACATCCAGACCTGTTTTTCATAATCATCTTGTCAGTGCTGGACAGTTAGACATTCAAGAACTCACCTCATAATTGAAAATCAAAATAATCATCTTCTATACATTTGACTGTACTTTCCAGACTCTGTGAAGAGTCTCAGTGAGCTCCTGTGTTTGGTGTAACTCTGTGAATTTAATGTCTGAGATATGAAATAAAATCAGCAAGAATGAATGAGTCTCAGTAGCTTCAAACAGAGATGTGACTGGGCAGGAGTGGCAGAATCATGTCCTTGACTGCTTTTAGGAATTTTAGTCTACACCAGTAACCTGGTGGGATGAGACTGGTTAAAAACCCATGAAAAACCATGAGGCCACCTCTTATTTTCAGTTTTTATGGTGTCTGGCTGTAGCTGTGGATATCTTCCCATGGGATGTCTCTATGAGACTGAAAAAAACTGTCCTGGATGTACAGTAGAGATTGTCCTTGCACCTGCACAGGACAAGTGAGCAAAGAAAACCTTCTGTGACACTTCTAGCCTACAGAGGAACAGAACAAAAGGTGCAAAGTCATCATTATAAGGAGTTTCCATTTCCTCAGGCAGCCTTTGTGGTAGCACAGGGATTTTGATACAGTCTCCAGTGTAAAGAACCAGGTCACATCCTGCACGTGCCATTGGATCAAATCTTCTGCAGAATAGTGGTTGTGTTCCTTGAACAGAAGCAGGACCAGGGTGTGATTTGGTGCTGTAGACACAGCTGGGCAGAAGTCAGGAGCTCCTGATGCTGCCTCCCTGTAGAGCCATTCACTGTCAGCATGGCTGTGTCTCCAGAGGCTCTGGCTCTGTGGCTGGGCAAGGAGATTTGCCATTGGAGCTGGAGGATCAGAGTACTAAATCACTTTTTGTACTTTGAAAGCCTCACTGAAAATCTTCCCCAGATGAATTCTGTTGCCTGCTTTCTAAATTTTGGGATTTTGCTTTCCACTGAAACATACCCCGAACCTGCTTAGGACTTTTCTGAAGTGCATTCTGACCTTGATTCTTCAGGTTCTGAAATTTCTTGAATGAGGAAATGCATAGACCCTCTTAGATCAGCAAAGAGATAATCTCAAAACCTCAGGGGCTCTCATTCTTTCCTAAAACTAAGGGAAGGCTTGCAAATATGAGGCAAAACCAGAAATAGGAGAAATTATTTCCTTGCTCTTTGGGGATATTAAATTTATGTCTATTTGACCTTTTTTTCCTTGCTATGAATTTCTGATGTCTCACTAATTGCACAAAAGAGACAGAATATTTTCCTTTGCAAGTTCATCCTGAAGAAGTTGATTAGCATTATTGAAAATCAGTGCCTAATGTTTTCTCTCTTTCTATTTTACTGTTTGCTGTGAACTGCAAACACTGTACCTAAGCACACTAAAATCAGACAAATCCATAGAAATTTGGACCCAGAAGTCTGGCTCAGCAGAATCTCTGGTTAATGTCCTTAAGATTCCAGGTGTTTTTTCCATAGGCTTTTCCAAATGGCTACATGAAAATCAATGTGGTGGGTTTTAAAACACTTTTAATTGAGAAATGAGCTGTCCACTACATTAACACTGCTTAACTGTGTGTATTGGTTTCTAACCTGCATGCCGTTGGTTGGCTGAGTGTACCAAGGTTAGAAATGTGAAACCTTATTCATTTTTAATTAAAAAAACCCCAAAACATGACTTCTCAATGGCAAAAAAAGACATAAAGGAATCACCTTTCATCCCCAATATTTAGAAGTCAAGGTCTTTAAAGTAAGATGTATGGTTATCAGAGGTGAAAACTGTTTGACTTTTTTTTGCATAAGACATCTAAAATATTCATTCTGTGCCAGCTCCGCTATCCAGAGGAAACATCAAAGGGAGCAGCTCTCATTAGGAGAGCTCTCCTGACTTTGACACATGCCTCCAACATGCTGGGGAACTTTCAGAGCAGTATGAAGGGATTTATCATCCTGACTCCCAGGAATGGCAGTGTGAGCTTGGCAGTGAAATCGCTGCTTTGAAATCCCCCAGCCCGTTTAGGGAGGTTTAATTGGGATGGAAATGGGATTGTAGCAAATGTAGGGATAACACTTTTCCTCCATCACTTTGTGATGCTCCCCTGTGACAGGTTTCCTGCATTTTTTTGATATCAGATATCTCTTATACCAGATATGTCAGATGCTGCTGGCAGGTGCCTCCATGATAAAGGCAGGTGTGCTGGCACCCTTGGCATTCCATTGGATTGGAATTCCTGTGTGCAGAGGTGTGCTTAGAAAATTACTGCCCATTACTACATCTGCCTCATTTTGGGCAGTTTTTCTAAGGAAACAGTGAAAATTGTGTTCAGTTTGGGTAAATTTGTCCAACCCACATTGTCTTCTTGAGGTCTGTACTATATTAAAGTTCGAGCACATCATTCTTTCTCATAATGCACTTGTCAGGTAGGGGTGGGTGGTGGAGTCTCCATTTTAAAGAAAGGGATAAAAGGATTAAAGATTATTGTTCATTTTGCTTTGTTGGTTTTTGTTTGGGGTTTTTTTTTTAATTGTTTGTTTTTTAGAGACACTCTTTCTTCACAGCTGTTTTAGTGGAGCTCGGTGATTGATTAATTTGCCAAAATCCCTGATTTTAAGACTAATGAAACTAGCACTAGAGACAGCTTACTCTGAATGGGAAAACAGCTCTTTCTCATGCTCCCTGTGTGCTCCACACCTCCATAGCTTTGCTTTGACTCTCTGCATTGGACTTGGAGAAGAGAGCTCAAGGAAAGACACAGGTCAGGCTGAGCTTTCAGAGCTGTATCTTAGAGAAGCAGAGGCAAAGCAAATAGGAATCACTGAGTTGCAGGAGAATGAAAACTCCATAAATACTTTTTTTTTTTTTTGACTAGCACTGTCATCCCCAGTGAATGTGTTTTAGGGCTTTTTTTCTGACTATACTCAGCAGTGAGTATAGTGGTATATAGCTGGTGACAGGAAGAGAAGCAATGAGCACAAAAGGAAATGCAGGGAGTTCTGGTTAGACATGAGAAGATAAAAAAATAGCCATATTTTCAGTGAGGGTGGCCAGACACTGACCCACGTTGTCCAGAGAGGATGTGGAGTCTTTCTCCTTGAAGATATTCAAAATCCATTTGATGTGGTCCTAGGAAACTGGTTGTAGGTGGCCCTACTTGAGCAGGGGTTGGACAAGGTGACCTCGAGAGGTCACTTCCAACCTCAACCATCCTGTGATGCTGTGAATAAAGGATTGTACACCCTGTGCTGAAGGGGTCACACTCTTTAATGACTCTTTAAAGAAGAAGTGACTCTTTAAAGAAAAAAATTGTGTGAGGTTTGCTCCTGGCAAGGTAGCTCATTATCTTCAGGAGTGCTAAGGTTACTATAGGAACCTTAATGTTTTAGTGGGACTAAATGTGATAAATACACAATATAAGCAACATAAAGCTGCATGTTTTTATATATCCATCAATATCAAAACTGGTCTGTGTTACTACTTCCTCAAATCCTACTAAATGATATCCTTTTAAATTACATCCTTTAAAATTAATTAAAATTAATTTAATTCTTTCTTTGCAAATCCTATTAAGGAGAGGGATAGGCCATAATAACAATCGTCTGAAAGTAATAGTTGAGAATTATCCACTCACCCTATTCCGTGTGGCGGTGGAGCACTGTAGTGGAGCAATTCCTGTACTTTGGACATTCCACAAAACCAAAATTTTTCCTGCTTGTGTCCATCAAAAATTTCTCAGAAATTTTCTCATTCAGCTAGAAGTCTAGTCCTAGATTTCTGGTTAAAGACACCCAAAATTGTATCTGTTTTAAATCTATGCAACCATGTTGTTAATTTGAGCTCTGTTGTGGGTGAAAGCTGCTATACATATGCAAAAGCATCATTGCTCTGAAAATTGGTTCTTTACCTGCTGGATGCAGACTTCCTGTGGGTTTTTCTATTTAAAACAGAAAAAAACAACTGCTCTGCAAATTCTTGCAAGTGTCAGCAGTTTCCATGCATTTAACTTTCCTCACTTCCTGGGAAGATGATGGGATTCACTTTCTGGAAGCCAAAGAGAATGTAATCATCTTCCTGTATCCTAGGGTTGCTCTGGATCATCCAACTATAGCTACTGGAGACAGTGAAAATTCACCTTTAGTGCCAGAGAGCTGCAAGACTTTCTTGAGTGAGTGGTTTTAAGAAATTGATAATAACTTTCTACCAGGCCTTGCATCACATATCAGGAACAGATAATTGAAATGCATTGGGTAGAAGGCAGTAATTGCTTGGGATGAATGCCCCATGAAATCCCTAATATTTCCAGGCATGGGGAAGACTCTGTGGAGACTGGCTGCATTGGTCATTTTCAGCTGGAAAATGCTTTCTGCAGCTGGATATTTTCAGGACACCTTGCAATAGCCAGGGCGTCAGAGAAAATTTTCCTAGAAAACTGGGGATGTGAGTCCATACAGCTTTTGTGGCTTTCCAAGTGGTTGATGTGAGTGCAGGTCTTGATATTGTTAAATATTCTCTGGGTTTAATGCTGCTCCAGGCTGCTACACATGGAAAATGCACCCAGAGTTTCATCCCTGGCACTGTAACATCTCCTGCCTATGTCACGCCCTGGATGTCATTAGGGAAGTATTAAAACATACCTTTATGTGGAAAATTTGCAACTTAGCTCATCTCTTGAAAGGTTTTGAATTCTGGACAGCAAAACCAATTAAAATTTAAGGAAATATTACAGGTGTTTTTTTTTCTTAATACTGAATTTTAGTTTCAAATGGGCACACACTATGCGCTTATGTACTGTCAAAAGAGAGAATGTTTCTCTAGATTAATTCAAGTGTCTATTAAGAAAAAGTTCAATGCACCTCAGCTTTTCTGGGATATTGCTTATAACCTTCTAGTTGTTGAATATTGCCAGACTGTCTTCTGTTCTTAGTGAGATGTAGTTCAATTCCTTTGTATTGCAGCTACTACTGGGACTCAAAAGCAGCCATTAGATCATGCAAAGTGTCCTTTGATACATCAGCAAAAGGGAGTGAAGTATTTATTATAATTTTGATGAAGTTGCTGTGTTCTCATTTCAGTTGCTCATGCATAGTGTAAATTAGTAATTTCTGAAATTTGCCTGTGTCTCATCGTGTTGCAGTTGCATCAGTTTGACCACAGGCAGTGCTGCAGAAAATATTGAAGAGAAGGCAAATGTGAACAGCAGTAAAAAATTGTATTATCAGAGACATGTGTATGTATGAAAAACTCTGTGTGTACCAGTCTTATTAGTGCTTCTCATTTTGTACTTAGTAATTTCGTGCTTTAGCTGGGTGAGGAAAAGCTACATCCAAAAATCACAGCATGACTTGTGCATTTGTAAGGAAGCATAGTGCCCTTGAGAATATTTTCCACATGGATTTGTCACTCACATGGTCACCTGGCAGCTCTGCAGAGATACGAAATTTGGGATTGCATCTTTCCAATGGTGGGAAAGAAAAATCAAGCAAACTACAAATTATTTTGGGCCAACTGTTTATACCCGAGTAAGTTTGAAAAATGTGGAACTGCTACAATTCACCATCTTTTTAAAAGGAGTTTTAGCTTTAGTGAGATAAACATTGCATCAATTTTTTAAACTGGCAGTAATAATATCCTGGTTTTGGTGTGCTGCTGTGCATTGTGGGTGTTCCTAATCATCTCATCAGGTGGGGTTTCAACTTGATCTGCTTCAGCTGTTAAAATGGGAGACCAAACAGAATTCTGAAGGCCAGGATCACTTTAAGAATATAAACAGAGCTTGTCCATATTGCATGTTCAGATATTGTAGTAATGGCTGGTGGAGCAGTAGATGTTTGAACTTCATCCCACTTAGCTAAAACTGTGTATTTTGTTAAAAACATTCTACCTCTAAAACTGCCTTACACTGTGCATTCTATGATGGAACAGAACAGAAATTGGAGAAAAAGCTGTTGAGCCAATGCAGGCCATCATTCCAGGGGGGCAGCATTGTTTGCTGCACTGAAGTTTTTAGCTCTAATTTAAACTCCTTTCCAACTTCCCATGCCATGGGGTTTCGACTGCTCCCCTTGGGAGATTATTTCATAGTACAATAACTTTGCTATGATGTTTTGTTGATATCTGGCCTAAATCTTCCCTCTTAATTTCATCCCATTTTTTGCTGTAATAGCCCTAGGTATCACACTAAACAATCTCCCTTTTTCCTAAGTGGTTGGCTCATCAAATATTTCTGGACAACTATGTTCCCCCTTATTTCAGTTGTTGCTTGGTTAGTATCTAATCTTAATATTTCTGTGAAGATTTATGTTTAAGCTTTCTGTGGTTGGTTTTTCTTTTTCCTTTTTAAATTTCTTTTCCTGCCATCCCTGCCACCCTTATTTGTGAACAGCCTATTTCTGAGAGCTACTGAGCATTAGCATAAGCTGGCCATAGGTTCACCAGCTCTATTTTTGTTGCCCTGCCACATCCCCAGTTGGGTTTCTTTTCCTCAGAATAACTGCTTTTCAAATCTTTCTTTATTATTTCAGTCCTGATTTTTTTCTTATTAGGAAATTCAGGAAAAACACACAATTAAATGAACAAGTGTTTTTTGAATCTCATACTTTTTGGTTTTTCTGATGTCTTGATATAACATTGATGAATAAATTAGATTTTCCACTTTACTATTCTTCAGTACTGCTGAAATACTGTTTAGGATTCTCACATCGGTTGAGACAGTAAATAAAACAGTCTTGTGATGTGCCACTAGATGGATAAAATAAGGACTATCTGGTAGTGAAAACTGCCATGAAAATATCAGTGAGACTGATACTTTTTGATTTTTCCAAATAACTTCCCAGTAGAAAACTGTGCCTTTTGGAAGAATAGGAATACAATTGAGTCTGTGAATATAATTAATAGAAATCTCACATCCCTTGTGATTTCATATGAAATGACTCTTTAGGAATTTTTTTAGTGAGTCTAGCAATATTTCTTCTCTTTCTAGAGGCTTTTAATGATGTAAGAGTCTCAGCTTTCATTTTTAAAAGAATTTGTCTTTCAGGCTTAATTGACTGCTGGGGAAAGTAGAAAATATTACTCTGGAGTTTCCAAAAATGCAGATAAGATAAAGATAACTGAAGCCTTTTCTCTCTTTTAATTTACTGCTGCTTAAGCAAGTTTCAAATAATTTAGATTGACCTAAATTCTTCCATATGACTTCACAATTACATGAGTGTTTGGGTCCTCTTCTAGCTTGGCTTAGAAATAGGTAAGTGGCTCCATGTCCTTGTAAGATGTGACCCTATCTAGTCACAAATAATGACCAATTTTTTGTGCTGACAGCAAAAGTAATCAAACAGGAGACAATGTTTTGCCCCAACACAACTTTTTTACCAGGATGCATTCCTGCTTCTTACTCAAACTCATCAGGCTTCTTCCTTGTATTTTCCTGTTATTTGTCTACACAGTTCCTTAAGTCAGATGGAGATAGGAAGCATTTAAAATGGTCACCACTATGGGATGATAGCAGGATGATTTTAGGCAGGTTTGTGGCTCAGTGTGTCCTACATCTGATGCACTCTATCCTTTCTGTCCCATAAAAGAGTCTCACACATTTTCATTTGTTGGCTCAGTTTCCTTCCTCTCTTTTACCTCTGGGATTAATCCTCTCCTTTGCTATGACAAATTTTTCCTGGCATTTAGACTAGGTGAATAACTAAACAGTTTAGTAGGCTAGAAGAGTATGTCTTTTCATCTTTATATAACACACTTGAATATACACTGTCTTTTTTACAAGATGTTTTATCCTGAGTGATAAAAAAAAAATATGAAAAATGATGAAAAAAAAAAAGATGAAACTGAAAGCAAATGTTTTGCACATGTCACAAAATTATAGCATATAATGTTCCTATAGTGTAAACACTCTTTGGAACACTATTGTGTGTTTTACACACAAATTGCAGCTTGTATTTTTTGCGGTACTAACTGGGTGACATAATTGTTGCATTCGAAAAAAGCCATGTTTTATTTCTAGAGAAATGTTTTTAAGGCCATCTACAGCAGCTTGTATCATGTATTGCAATTTTCTCTGCTACCTGAAGGACTTTCTGCAGCTTTGAAAGGACAACACATCATGGTAGAGTAAATTCTCTAAGTCTCTGATTAGCAGATGACTGAATTCCCAGAGCATGAACCATACTTAGGTCTGTCACCTTCCACTCATGAAGCTACAGGAAAAAACACCTGGTGTAGTCATGATCCAGTTCAAAAGGCACAGGAAGCCACACATCAAAACTGATGATTTTTATATAATTTTGACATCATTTTTATATCATTTTATAGTAACATTTTTACTATATCAATCTTTTCTGCTATCATATGTGCTCACCTTTCCCCAATTGCATTATTTGTTGTTTATTGAAACAGTTTGTTGCCCTGCCATATCCCCAAAGTTGGGTTTCTTTTTCTCAGAATAACTGCTTCTCAAATCTTTCTTTAATATTTCAGTTCTGAATTATTTTCTTATTAGGAAATTCAGGAAATGCATACAATTAAATGAACAAGTGTTCATTGACTCTCATACTTTTTGGTTTTTCTGATGTCTTGATATAACATTGATGAATAAATTAGATTTTCCACTTTACTATTCTTCAGTACTGCTGAAATACTGTTTAGAATTCTCACATCAATTGATATAGTATTTGGTGGCTGAGTAGAATTAAAGCTTTGTGCACCTATGAATTACAGTAGTCAGATATGTGGTTTCAACCTGGAAAGATTTGGATAGATTTGTTTTTGAAGAGTTGGCTTCTCCATCTATGTGGAGCAGCATATGCTAATAGAATGTAACAGCATGAAATGATGATCATATATACTTGCATCAAAAAAACCCAGGCTTTCAGAGAGCTTTTTGAAACAGAGATAGGAGGACAACACTAAAAAAATATAAGAATATCTGTAGAAAAGCCTCAGAAGACTGAAAAACTATAGGCTGCTAAAGGTACTGCAAGAGCAACCATTGTCAATAGCAAAGTTTATTAATAGGAAAAAAAATAAGGGAATGGCTAAGGAAATGACCCAAAAGCATAGGCCTGAATCTTGGAAAATAAGCCTTTAATGAAAGATTAACTTGGTCCATGAAACAGTATTTAAAAATTAGTAGTGAATTGAGATACAAATTGAAATTTGAAGTTTCTCTTAATAATACATGGGTCATAGGACCTCAGTATCATGAACAATTCTATGAGTCTCTATTGCTCCTTAGGTATAACTGGTAAAATATGCATGTAAATACACTTCTACTGTTTTAAGACAATGACTTCTACTGTTATAAGACAATGTTGGAAATATTCCAGAATAATACTAGTTTTTGTGTTTTGTACAATCACCGCAGGATCAGAGGTCCTGATCACCCCTGGAAAAGGTGCTGTCCATACCCGACCTGATTGCCTGGTGCATTCCTGCAGGGGCATTTTTGGCACATGTGCTTCAAACAGGCCAATCTGTTTTAGGGCTTTGGTCTGTGCATCAAAACTCCATGCAAACACTTCTTTTCCTCATTATTGTAAAATTATTTCAGTCACTGAGATGACCAGAAACCCCTTTGTATGAGAAGCTGTGAGGGCTGTAATTTGTGCTGGCACCTGCAGGAGATCACACAGGGGTAGAAACAAAACAGATCTTCTGATTAAAACATGGATAGTTATGTGGTTGTGGTAATGGCTGCTTTTTGCACAGATGGGTAAAGCAGGAACACCACAAAATAAAGAAATTAAGCTGCAAATAGTGAGGGGGTTATGTATGAAATCCTAATGAATATTCATCTAATAACTAAAGCGACTGCTGACACTGAGTGCTAATCCTTCTGCAAATAACAATTAGCACAGAGGTTGTATAATGGATGCTGATTTGCACACAGTAGCAAGAGCTAAGAAGTATCCTGGCTAAACAAAGGCTTTTGAATCTGCAGACAAATCCTGCACTGTGAATCAGATTGCAAAATGATGAATCACATCACAGTTTCTGACCAGGTCATTGGGGTGCAAATGTGAGCACTCCTGCTAAATATTATCTAAGAAGTTATCTATTATCTAAGTATTATCTAAATACCTGTACAGAAACCATCAGTAGTAACACACAGCTACAGGATTCAATTCATTCCCTGAATTCAGCTGTAATGGAAGTAGCATTATAGTAACAGGAATTCAATTTTCTTGCTTACCTCAGAGGTGTTTGGGAATGAGAAATGTGGCATTTTTGAACTAAATCTAGTGCACAAATGACAATTATTAATGTGCAGTGCACAGTGCATGGTTTGTGGGGTGCAGTGCAGGAGGATGGGTATGTGGGGTGGTTTTACCCAGGCTACCCACCAGAGCCATTTGATCAGCCCCAGAACAAATATAACCATCAACTAAAATTCCATAGATATTGCAGATTTTGATGAATTCAGTCCTTTAAAAAAAATTCAAAAGACCAGATCAGATCCTAAATGCTTTTGAGGAGTTTTACTGATGATATGCAGTAATTATTGTCTACTCAGAGAGCTGATATGGAAAATGAAGATAAAGCCCAATGCAATGTGTTCCATTATGAAGACACACTTTTAACCTGGCATTGTAGATGGGACATGCCCTTTGGAACAGCTCTAAATCTGAAAGAGATTGACCCAAAGGACACTTGGTGTGTCCTATGTGACACTGTTACCAAAACAAAGAGATAAGGAGTGTAAGAAAGACAGATAATGTCAAGTGCTGTGCTTCCCTCTGAATAATATTGTATTTATTTTATGAGTTTAGTGGCTCATCTGAATCATCATGCTTATTAGCCATGGAGGGATGAGATCTCATCTCCATAAACTTATCTAATCCCTTTTGGAGCCCTCTTCAATACTCACAGTGTCTGCAACTGGTATCTCAAGCACTTGAGCATGTTTGGTTTTAAGTATTTTCTTTATTTCCCCTGGCTTTTTTTTTTTCTTTTTTTTTCTTTTTTTTTTTTTTTTGGTGAGTGCACAAATGAGTTAAACCAGTTGTGCAACTTGTGCATAAATGAGTTAAAACACCGAGGAATCAACATATTCATGTATTTGAGTGATTCACTTGAGTATATGTGTGCTGTAAGGAAAGAAAAAAAACTTGCCATCTTTAGAGAAAGATCTGTACAAACAGACATTAATTCTGTCATCTTCCCTTCCTTCTGCTCCCTGCCAGCTACCAATGCAGTTCTGGTACCTCTCCGGCCCCTGTGAAATTAGTCTAATTATCAGTTAATGATTGAAATTGACAGTTCAATACACGTGTTCTGACATGCTGCAGACTGCTAATTTTTAGCAGCATGGAGTCAATGCACAAAAAAAACCTTGACAACAAAACAGAAACATTCTGAGAAATTATTGGGCAATGAGAAGTGAAGTTTTGAGGCAATTGAAATTTATTCCTTTGAATCTGGCTATATTTCCCACAAAACCAGGGGAAGATATAACTGAAACTGCTCTTCTTCATGTTTTTCTTTTTTAATTAACAGAACGTATCATGAGGTAATTAGGTACTACTTACGAAAAAGAGAGCAGAGATATAATATCATATCTGACATTGGGAAAACTGCCCGATAAAAGAGTGCCAGGCTTGTACCTCCTACCCACAAAATTCAGGTCTCAGACTAGCTTTTATACTCCCAGCTTGAGCTGTGAATTTAGAATTGTTGTCAGGCTATGAATCAATTTTAACTGCAACTTCTGGCATTAAATCAGCATAAAACATGGGCATTATGTGTTATTTTAGTTTGGACCATTAGCAGTCATACTACTTTACTTCCTGGATGAAAGAATTTTTGACAACTGATAGGAAATTATGTTGTCTTCACCAATGAATTTTAAGGAAATAAAAAGCCAGTGAATATTTTAAAAATCAACACATGCCAAAGTAGCTGTAAATTAAAAAGCCAGTGAATATTTTAAAAATCAACACATGCCAAAACAGCTGGAAGTTTTCATGTTCAGTCTAAAGCTGTCCCTGTTTCAGGTGGTTCCTGAAAATAAGAATGCAAAGCCTTTATTAGCTGGGTGCTACAGATGGATTTCTTACAGTCACATCCTTTTAGAAATCAGAAATCAGGATTTCAGATCTGTGTTTGACAAATTTTATTGTAAATTTAATTATCATGTTTTTCCTAAATGTAAAGGTTGAGGGGAAAAAAGGGTATAGAATCTCAGATTTTTCTTTAAAACATAAATTGATTCATTGCACTGTAAGCAAATTAAATGCAATATTCATCTTCTGCAGATGCTGAAAAAACCTCGAGATTTCATTTTCTGATCTGTGCAGAAAGCTGGGCTGTTGGGGATTGGATCTGTTTCTTTTGTGTTTGTGGAATTTTTTCCTGGTGGTTTTGCTAGGTAACTAATTGCTGGGTACTTATGGGTGCTTGACTGAAACAAAGGGGGTGGCAGGTTGCTCCTGGGGAACAGCAGGGAACAGGACAGTTCCGGCCGAGGACACCGCTCCAAAAGGATGTGGGAGTACCAGAAACCCTGCTTGTTTTTCCTGCCACTGGATTTTTCTCCAGAGGAAGACGGGACTCATCTTGTCACCTTTGTGACACCTTTGTAGGACTTTCCTACAGGACTGTTTCCACTTCACAGACTGCATTCTACTACTCAAGGAGGATTTCATCTGGACTGCTTTAACACCCTGACACCCAGGGTGTCAGGTCACATCCCTGACTCTGTCAGGGCATTTTCTGAAGTTTCGTTGTTTTTTTTTTGTTTTGCTTGTCTCTTAGTGCTATTACATTTGTATTTTTATTTGCTTTGTCTAATATTCCTAGTAAAGGACTGTTATTCCCACTCCCAAATCTTTGCCTGAGAACCTCCAATTGCAAAATTATAATAATCTGAGGGACAGGGTTTACATTCTCTATTCAAAAGGAGATTCCAGCTTTTTTTGCTGGCAGGTACCTGTCTTTCAAACCAAGACATGGGCACTTGGGAAATTCTTTAAAGAAATTCTCCAAGTGAAGGAGGATTCAGTGTAAGCCTCAAGTTTCACTAGCAAAGCCACAAAAAGGAACCTCAAGGGACAGCCTGTTTGCCAACTTCATTTCTAGGTATTGTTAACATAACTGCTTCTCCAGGAGTGGCTTGTATTAAATTGCATGTCTTTGATCCAAATGAAATAAAATAGAAAACACCACTTGGTAATTTCTATGTAAGAAATAAAAAGCTGATAACTTCTGGTATACCAGTAAAAAAAAAATTAAATTATAAAAGTGACAATTTTTCAATTCTTCTGTTAGCCCACAGCTTAAGCCAAGTTCCTTAAAAAAAAATCTTAAAAATGTGTGTGTCACAAATATGGTTCAACATTAAAAGTGAATTTATACCAGGGAGTGGGTATGGAGCTATCTTAGAGGAAATTCTATGCCTTAAATCTTGGCTGGGGAAAACATGCTGTGTTTTAATGCTACCTGTATAAATCAGAGCTGGGGGGAAATGTTTTGCCTGACCTCTTGAAACAGAAGCTACACTTCTGCTGTGTTTATGACATGAATTTATGACAATTGGTGTTAAAAGGCTTCAAATCAGCAATGTTACAAATATCCTCATTTCAGCTTATCCAGATGAAGAACAAAATTGCCTAGATGTATTTAAACAAAAAAAGGCTGAAATTGCCTCAAGGAATTTAATTTCAAGATAGGAGTAAAATATTTGAGTAAAATTTGCTCTGTGCTATCAGTAGGGTTGAAGTAGTGTAGAGACATGAAGTAAAAAATTTATTATTTCAAGAACTAATACCATAAGGAAAACAAAGCAGATATGAAAGTAATCTTTCAATCAGGAATTTTCTTTGCTGAGATGTATCACCTTATGCAGGCACACAAGAAGAGATTGCTCTGGCTAAAATATGATGATGTTTACAAAGTACTAACTGGACATGACACAATATATCTGACAACTTCCAGGCAGAGTATAAATGTGAAATATGATGTTCAGGTAGGCACACACTCATAGAAAGGGCACTGCCCCTTTCCACTGCAGTGCCAAGAATGTGTTTAACTGAGCTTTGTGATAAAGCACAGGTAAAGCACTGTTACATTATTACTTACAAAGGAATGGGAATTAATTAACAGAATGAAAGTGAAAAAAAGTAGATTTCAAAGATAATAATGGTGGTATGTGTTACTTCCTACAGTGGTTTCAGGATGTCTGGAAGAAGGCCAGCATGATACTGTTTCTCATACCCCTTCACTATGCCTTTCTCAACTGGCTCTCCTGTTCCTCTGACAAACATTGGAGTAAGTACAGAGAGCAAATGAAAACAAGATCAAACAACAATTATCTCCTTAGGAGACACAGCTCTCTGTGATGTGCTGTTGGACAAGACCAGCTAAAAAGATAGAGTGCAGCTCAGACTGAGCCTTGGAAGGGATGGCTGATGGCGTGCAGAGATCAGGGATATTTTCCCAGGGAATGCCATGGATGAGGCTCAGCCTGAGCCTTGGAAGGGATGGCTGATGGTGTGCAGAGATCAGGGACATTTTCCCAGGGAATGCCATGGATGAGGCTCAGCCTGAGCCTTGGAAGGGATGGCTGATGGTGTGCAGAGATCAGGGACATTTTCCCAGGTAACGCTGCAGAGGAGATGCAGAGCACGGCACTAAATGGCTAAACCTGCTAATGAAATGGATGGGACAAAGAGCTCCAGCCAGGCTGCTGCTCTGTCTGGCAGCCCCAGTGGCTGCTGAGTTTATGTTTAATGTATGTCCCAGTTATAAACAGCCCCAGAACTTCCCTGGGGCTCACCATGAGGAGCAGCTTGCTTTGCAGGAGCCCTGGAATGGATTGAGCATTGAAAGAAGGGATGCTCTGTAGGTGGATGTTGCTCACTTGTGCTGGCTGCAGCACCAGCATTTCAGATCCAGGTGGTGACATCTCATTTTTCAGCATGTTTATTATTTTAGTGGGGAAAATCCATAAAGTTCAGACATATCTTGCCTGTTTTGCCTGTGTTGGAGGTCCACTTACCTCACAGCAGTGGGAACTTGTGGCAAGGTATCTGTTCCCAGACCTAGTCCCTAAAATATATCAGTTCTGGAACACCATGTGCATACCTAACTGTTCATTCTGAAGATTTGTGCAATGTAAGAATCCTGTTCACCTTGCCAAGACAAATTCTGGAACAGGATCTCCAAGTGTGTTTTCTCTCACCTCGCTTTTGATGTCTACACTGTGTCTGATATCTATGTCTGAGCCTGTCACCTCAAGTTCCCTTCAAAGATAAGGAAAAGGAAAAAAAAAACATTCTTAAGATATGGTTAATTTAAGTGTTCCTTTTTTCCCCTGCTATTAATGGAATTTAAAAGGAAGAGCTGAGATGGAGGCTTATTTTTTTTAAAAAAGTATAACTTTTTTTTTTTACATTTTAGATATCCACATTTGGCCAGATGAATTTAATAGTGCAAAGCACCAGCAATATCCATTCTTTCTTCTTTACTTTTTAAAATTTTTGAACTGGAAATTTTGGCCTGCAGTAATGATAACACACATTAACCCAGCTGTTTGATATTCTTCATATCTGATGAATTATTAATTCAGTGGATAAGTTCTTTCAGAGAATTCCATCACCACTGAATAAGCTATTGGAGAATTTCTTGTTGATATTCCATCATTACAACTTTTTTTGCACAAATTATTCAAAAGTATAGACCATGCAGTGCTGATAGCACCTCTGTTAATATTTTGCTGTGATACATTAACTTATGCACTAGAAATGCCTTGTTTAGAACTCACATGTTAAACAAACAGACAGATAAACAATATGAAACTCTTTAATTCAGTAGGTCCTAAACCACAATGTTCCCACAGTTATGAAATTTAAGCATTGGTCTGTGAATATCTATGCTCAACAGCATGCCAAGGGATATAAATAAAGCTGGTTCTGACACAGAAAATGAACTTATTGATATGTAGCACCTGTCTGATCTGGCCAATGCACAGCTTTGAGCCACACAGTTTGATAAGGATCTGTGACCAAAAAGGTGTGTGGAAAAGTGGGCTTAGAAAGGACATCTGCTGACCCAAAAATTAAAAGTGGGATGCAGTTTATTGTGTGTAGGAAAGTGCTGGCACTGCAGTAGGGCTGCTCTGTTTATATGGATTGCAATTCAAACCTGATGTGACTTGGATTTATGTTTTACAAAATAGAAACATAAATTGAAATGTGGTTGGAGAATGTAATTAATTGTATTTCTTTCAATGGAGCAAGGAGCAAGTCACTCAGAGCAGGGCGTTGAACAACTTAATAGTAACCATCAAAACAGCAAGAAGAAAATGTAAATGCAAAGATTTTCCATGATGTGTCAGCCATAGAGCTAGCTACAGGTGCAGTTTGTAGAAATGCTGGAGCACAAAGGATGACAGTGGAATGCAGATGTGGAGAGTGTTTCCAAACCCAGAGTTTCATCAGCAATGCATGTTAAAGATGTAAGACATTTCTTCTGAGCAAATACATGGAAATTTCTTTCTCTTCCTTTCTTTCTTTCTTTCTTTCTTTCTTTCTTTCTTTCTTTCTTTCTTTCTTTC